>VZTE01006236.1:0-74961 GCA_013397775.1 Eulacestoma nigropectus | reverse complement strand
GGGGGGTCGGTGTGGAAGGGGGCAGGTTGGATGGGGTTTGTGGAATATGCTGATGCTTGTGTTTTTTCTTTTAAAGAAAATGCAGAAAAGCATTAGTCAGATCCAGGAAACAGTTGATACAGGAAAGGAAAAAAAAATCACCAAACTCAGACATTGGTTGCTTCCATTCCATAACATATTTTGGATTTTAGGTAAAAGCTCAGAATAGATTCTGTTGAAAAATATTTGGAAATGCTATAAAAAAAATCAGCATTTTAATTGTTTTACCTAGAAGTGTTGCATAAACAAGGATCAGCATTGAGAGCAACACTGCTGTGGCTGGGGAGCATAAGAGTTTTCTGTAAACTCAGAAGTGCCATGGAGATCATATAAAGAGAGCAAGAGCATGAGAACTCTGACACCCGCTGAAGCTGTGAGAGGGCAGGCACAAAAGAACCAAAATCTCAGGGTCAAGCTCTCTGTCACTGAATACTGTAGATGAATCAAGGCATTAACAGACTTGAAAATTGATTTGGCCAGTTCTCAGGCAAAATTTCTGAGTCAAATTAATGAAAATATACTGCCTCTGACTCAGGAAGATCCTAACTTTCTGTTGCTGGAAAACTGCTTTCTGGAAAAAGCGTCCCTACCTGCTCACCCTGTTATGATTGTTTCCCAAATATCTATTACTGAGTGATGGCAAACAGAGTTGGATGGACGCTTGGTTTGAATGAGTAAATTTGAACATGCTACATGTTGCTGCCTACATATCGGCCTTTAGATGACCATATCAACATAATTAAGATAACCAATCCCAAACAGCAAATTCCCATCCAGGAAAAAAAGGGAGCACCGCTTTGGTCTCTGCAGAAGCCATCATTGTGCTATGTGGCATGAGCCTTGGTGCCATGAGTGGCAGCAGAGAAGCACAGAGGACCTCAACCTGCCTCTCCTTCCTCCTCTCAGCACAAGTCTGAACCAGGAAGCATGAGGAACACGCACGAAGGACAATCATGCTCCCACAGAGTGCCAGCAATGAGATTCCTGCAGCTGATCATATGCCAGTATATTTTAGGGTCCATCAGGAGCCTGGTCACAAGAGATTTTTGCTTTAGAATAGCAAAAGTCAATGTTGCTTCTAGCAAAATAGAGCAAGTCAGCTCAATAGAAATAATCAAATATAAAAAAAAAACCCGGGTGACAAAGGATACGAGTAACAGTGGTAAAGCATGAGCTGGACACTGTCATGTGTACATCCCATTGGCCAACATGCTGAACCAAAACCAGTACTGGAAGGATCCAAACACATCCAAATAAGCTTTAGAGAATGGTCTGCACATGAAGAGCTTTGCAGTTCTCCATTATTGGTTGGACACAGATGTTTCCCTTCTCTCAGAACAAAGGACAACGAACAAAAACCCCCTAATAACCCCCCCAAGATGACAAAACCTGATCAAAATGCTATACAATGAGGTGCTTGAAGTGTGAAATGTGTGATATTTTCAAATGAGCAGATTTGAGCTAGTATTCCTTTAAATCACTTAGTGGATGCCAGTAGAAATTTCGATGAATAATGTAGCTTGGTATTAATACTCGAAACACTAAATATGCTTTACAACAATTTGCTTTAAAGAGATGTACAAGTTCCAGAAGGTGAGGGTGAAAACTGTGGAATGTATCCTAAAATAAAATAAACAGCAGAGGGAGGAAGCAAATGCCTTCGAACAAAATCACCCTATTTTTAAACCAGTCCCACTTTTGTGTCTTTTACATACATATTTCATTTTTCTCTTTTTGTAGAGAAAATTGTCTTTTATCAATCTTTCACATTTCTAGGTTCAATTTCCCTATGGAATACAGATCATTAGAAAATGTATTAATAATAAATTATCTTTTTCTTCAAGTATATCCTGCCATTAAGTAAAGGGTTATTACTGCCTTATAAATACACACTGCTTTATCACCAGAAAACCTGGAATTGGGGCAAAAGAAGGCTTAACTATAAAAAAATAAAATTTCTCTTTTTTTCAGTGCTAAGTTTTTGTAGTGGAGGCCTGACACTTCAATGTTTATTCTCATTGCTGACAAATGTGTGCTCTCAGTGGTTTAAATAAAATGCATGATGGTTCTGTGTTACTATGATGGAATTCTTCATCAGGAAAAGAGAGAAATACAAGAAATTGTTAATACTGAAAGATGGCAACTTTTTTCATTCCCTTGAAAATTTGACATCAAGTAGTATTTGAATTTAAATATTACAGCTGTTTCTGTAACTTGCAACGGGCTGGTATTAGTTATGCCACAGGCTTCTGTTACACAGTGAGGTGTCACGAGAAAACTCTGCTGCCTGCACAAATCATTCTGCTGGGCAATGAAGTGCTTTGGTGTCCAGTAGAGGAAGTTTCATGTGGCCTTCGGCAGCCAGGACAACAGATATGCCACTGGAGACAGAAGGCCCTGGATGTTGCAGGAAGCAAACACTCATGACGATTTCTTACCAGCACACAGAAGTAATTGTAGCTTTCACACTGCACTGGTTCTGCAATACGTCATTAGGAACTCTATGGCTACTCCTCCTACTCCTCCATCTCTGTCTAGAAGCTGTGAGCATGTCCCAGTGCCTCACAGTCTTGCAGTGAAACTCATACTGGCTCTTGTGATACAGTGCTCCACATACTAAATGTGCCTAGCTAGGTAGTCCTGCAGGATTCACTGCTGCTGCTTCTTTTCGGGAGGAGTGGCAGTGACCAGTGGTCACCCAAGACCACTGCCTTAAAGCAAGGGTGCTTAGGAATAAATCATGTCAATGAGACATACCAAAGCAGAAGGAGGTTTACGTGGATATCTATTTGCAGTATGCAACTGGAGACATGACTGCAAGAGATGCTGTAAGATTTTTACAGGCCAATCCTGACTGAGGTCATCCTGATACTCACAGCAGTGGCAAAAACAGGTGTCAGTGCTAAGCAGATTCTATCAATACTAGTTAAAAATAATCAAGAAAAAACAAAACAGCAAACAAACAAAACCCCACAAAAATACCAGACTCCATGCCCTCTTGCTATCAATGACCCAAAGAAACCTCTGAAGAACTATCAAATTTTCCCATACTCATTGTACCAGTACTATCAAATTATTTCATTCTCAGTAATAACTTGGGGATTTGAAATGAAAAAACAGCTATAACCTCTTTTTAAATTTATTAGCAAGGAAACAAACTCCCCTTTCATTCTCTTCTCGAAGAAAAGAAGCTGAGATGCTTTGACTGAGCTTTGGCTTCGAACTTACTGACACAGGTTTTGGAAAAAATGAATTAATTTATTGCTAAACAACACACAAGGGGAAGTCAAATGCTTCTGATTGTTCCCTGAAGTACTTTTCTGTGGATGGAAGGAGGGAAATAAAGATAGCCTACTAATAGGAATAAATAAATATTCTGTTAATGGACACATGTAAGGAGAAGTACCTCTGTTTTCTATTCCCTATCCCAATTCCACATCAAGATCATATTAATCACATTGTAAGTTCCAACAACCATGCACAAGATTGTACTCAAATTCATAATTTTCAAACACATTTACCACCAACATTTTCATTATGCCCCCCAGATATTTATACTCCCTAAAGCACAGTATTTTTAAGATTGTTACAAATTTAAAATGTTTCAGAATATTTCAACAACTCCCTATTCCCTTCACATCCTGATAGAAATCTCTGTTTTGAGTAGAAGAACAGCATAATTCACAACATGAACCTCACCATCTATTCAACTTTGAAGCAGTGTGCTTTCAGATAGCTTATCTGAGGAATCACACGTTAAATGCAGGTTTTTATCTTTTTATATGCAATATGAAGCAATCTGGCAAAGCCATTAAAGCAGCAGAACAAGATTAGACTGTATTCTGTCTCCTAATAAAATTCAAAATTTTGAATGTGAACCAAAACTAGCCTCAATTAAGAAGCACTGATACAGCCCTGGAGTCTGCCCTGCTCTAGCCTCTCTGTTTCCCAGCGTGGGAAAACATCTCCCATGATTCAATCACAGCTTCAAACAATCTCTATCATAAGCGCAGACAACAGCATCATCAGTGTGACAAAAATGCATTGGAACAGCAGAAAGACAGAAGCAGTAGCTCCTGGTCCCTCCTGTCAGGCAGGACTTGGCCCCTCCTGGCCAGTGATGAAGCACAAGCAGAATGAGCACAGGCTTGTTCTGGGACAGGCTGCATTGTGCCAAGGTCTGCGAGCAGATTCAGTCCCAAACAGTCCGACTGGAGACCTTAGCAAAAGCCTGCAGAAGCCAGAGACATCTGTTCACCCTGTGTCTTTTCACTGATCCCTCCAAGTGAAAGTACTGCTGATGCATTTTCTGCAGCTCTCCAAGTGCACATGAAACCCCTGTTAGGCTTCTGCTCTCACCAGCAATTCATCACAGAACTTTGCTAGCCCTCTAGGGCTGACACCCACCATTTCTCTGCTGTTAATAAAAAAAACCAGATCCCTGTACACTATTCCATGAATTTTAAAGGTTGTTTGAGCCAGTAGGCGACAGTACTTTGCAGAGCATGTGTGCGAGCACTACTGTAGGGACACAGGAGCTACCACAGATCATTCTGTCTCTGATGAACCCTGTGTGCTGCAGTGCCAGCCGTGCCAAATCACTGCACTTGTGTGCTTGTCCTGAGCAAGCATCACCTTCTGGAAGAACGCTGAACATAACAGCAGTTTAGCCTTTGTAATCCATGCATGCTGCAGCACAGTATAAGGTAGCTGAGGAATTTTTGACAATTTTTTGCTTCAGGATTAGCTAGAAGTCCTCCTATCTAAGAAAAAGACTATTTGGTAAGTATATTTGCCTTTCAACTAGAAAATTTAAAATGTGAATCTCAGAGGACAGATAGTGAAATGCTGTTACAGAATAAGATGTCTGATCCTCGTTTATAACAAATGTCTAGCAGCGCTTTAAAGTATAGACTATGATTGCAGAATAAAAACAAGGGGCTCAATTTTGTTTGAACGTCCTGCGTGTTTCTGGTAAAACTAACACATTATTAACTCTTAAGTGGAGCAGCAAGTGGGAAGAAATGTTACTAGAGATTTCCAGGAGAGAAGTAAGAGAGTGAAAAAAACCCATCCTTGAACTGAATAGAAAACCTGAATTTAGTGAATATCATACTGTGGTCATAAGCAGTACTCTGACACAGACATTGCTGTTTTCGTCCCTCCCTCTTACTGTACTTAAAGATTCTGAGAGAAGTACTGCGATGTGAAAGACAGAAGGTGAGCTGGGGTTGACCCTGGAGCCCCTGTGCTCAAATTCAAACACATCTTTTTTATATACTTTCTCATAGCTTGTTTTCAGGTGTAGTCAGAGGACACAACATACTTATACAAGGGAGAAATACTTCTGTGATAATCCTTCCGAGTTATAGAAAGTATTTTTCACAGTAGGCAGGGAAAACATAGTGGTGCTACTAGCACTGCTGGTAGGTTTGTCTTTTAAAGGTTGAGTAATTGTGGTGAACCATCATATCAACCCCATCCTCTCTCTGCCTGAGGCCCAGGCTTGTGTCATTCTGAGTTCGTGGGGAATTTACTGGTCACAGGGTAGGGAACATCCTCCAGAGTTCTACTGAGCAATGAACTAATTTAATGCAGGCATCTGTATTTCATTCCTACATCATGCTTTCATAATTAACTTTCTGTAATCTTTGTATAAATCCCTTAAGGATTGTTCCCATATTGGAAAGTAATTATGACACTGACAGTTATGCTGGTTTTATTTCCCTTGTTCAACTGTTCTGTAGTGAAAATAAATTAGTCTCTCTAAGAAAAGCCTAGTGGTCAACAAATACTATAAATTATTTTTTACCCTGTTTTAAGCGCTGTACTAATTTTGTCGCTTGTTCCTAACATATTTGGTTCTTGTTTCAAGGTGGTTATGCCTACAGAATGTTGTCTCTAGGTTTTGGCATAAGTAAACTTAGAAAAAATCCAGTGACCTCATTCAGGGGGGAGAGGGAAATATTGAAATGGGAAAACATTTCGTGTTAAGACCATCTTTCCTTAATGGAAAAGAAGAACACAGGGTGACGGATCCAAAGCAGAGAGGTCGACAGGCAGAACAAAGAAGAGCAGCCCAGCAAGCCTTGGTAATACTACATTTTCCAAATGGGTAAATGTGTGAAAATAACATATTTGTGAAAACTTAACTCCAAAGAGAGCCAAGCACAGCGAGTGAAAACAAAAGCATCCCATAAAGGTACTGGCAGCTTTATAAATGATGAGCAATCCTTTTAATATATTTTTTGGGTTTTTTGTTTGGGCTTTTTGTGATGTGATTTAAAGGGTTTTTATTGCTTTACAAGAAATCCAGGGAACAGCGTTCCTGTCTACAACAACATAATTATTAAACTGAGATATACACCCAGTTTCAAAGGCATTGATGGACAGGCTCCTTTGGTCTCTCAAAAAATGTGGATAAAAACCAAGAGGCCATAATGCTTTTTAATCTACAAGTTTTTGTAAAACAGACAAGCAGAGCGAAGCTTCACTGAGGCATCCAGTCCTGAGTGTAGACTTTCAGTATGGTATTAACTGGAGTGATAGGTCAGACTTATGCAAAAGCATCTGAATTTACCCAAATCCATCACACTGAAACCTGAACTTTATGTGAAAGCCTCAAATACCAGTACCTTCATACTTGGAGATTATTAGTAGGAGATATGATACGAGAGAAAGGTGTTTAAAACACATTTACATAAATAAAATTCAAGAATAGCAGCACTGCTTCTAGCAGCATTCATTACAGGCTGCTGAAAATGAGTCTGTTACCACAGTAACCAAGCTAATATTGGCTTTCCAGCTTGCAGACATTAAATCCCTTAAATACAGGTGCAAAGGATGAATTCAGAGTTTTGGAGTGGGTAAATTTTCTCTGCCACAAATGTCAGAAGTGGAAGGAAGAAGACACTATAAATTGTTATGGTAAAGACATAGTTAATCAGTTACCCAAGAAGAAAAGTGAAGAAGCTTGTGGTGGCAATGCAATTTGGCCTGGATGGAGCACAAATCCTGTGCACAATAACACCGTTTTTACTCACAAATAACAGGCATTATTTGAAGAGCTATTCTGGTGATGTGTAAGGTGAACTAGAATCCGTTTCAATCCCTTTCAAGTGTAGAAAACAGAGCAAAAATATAGATTAGATTTTTGGTCAAGTGAGCAGGTGAGGACCTGAACACAAGCAAAGAGTGGACCTGTTGAAACAAAGCATCCTTCCCACATTTTTTTCCAAAGTAAAAACCCCCTCAGGCATATTATACTCTGAGGGAACTGTACTGTGGTAGCCTCTTCTGCCAAACAGGTGTTACAAATAGGCTACACCTCATTGCAAGTCATAGGCACCTTATTTTTTCTAACTTAATGATTAGTACTGAATTCCAGGAGAACATTCACTACTAACTCTTTCTAGAAATATTATAAAGACACACATTAGAACAGGGTTGGGTTATTTTATTTATATATATATTGCTCTTTAGTTTTGTACATTAATTGCATCCTAAGGAAAAAAAAGATCCTTACAAACTAGAAGTTTTAAAAATTGTATGAAGAATCTACATATTCCAGAGAAATTCAGAATTTAACATTGAGTATTTTAAAATAGAACTGCATTCTGGAATTCAATTGTTATCACATCATGCATTTAAAATAGATAAATATATGCATCTTCATACAGCATCTGAGTCTACTAACTAGAAACATCTCCTGAGAAATCACTGCAAGTTAAAGAACATGAATGTTCGGGGAATAGAGGCCAAAAGATGCCTGTCTCAGCCTCAGGGGCTGTGGATGACACCAGGATGCCCTAACCTCTCAAAAGGACTGTGCTTGAGGTGAGGTCCGTGAATCACTTCTTTCTCTCACCCTCTCACTGACTCAAGCATTTCAGAAAAGCATGACAGAGGTAAGCAAGCAGCTGACACAAGCCACTCTGGCACTCTGGGAGTAGCTGGAACAGGCTGGACCTGCTTAGGAGAGTTTCCTGCCTCTTTCAGTGCATGAACTCCCTCAAGGAGCTCCAGATTTTAAGCTCCACATTTCAGGGTGACCAAGACGACATTTCCTAACTTAATCTGTGATTTTATCAAGATTATTTCAGATGTTTGCCAAACAATAGAAATGAACAACAAAAGAAAGCAAGAGGAGGTAAATAGCCATGCTTGCATTACCGTGGACATAATCAGAGATTTTACTTAGCAATTCACTCAAAAGATTTTAATAAATCTTTCCTCTCTGAAGTTTGACCATCAGAGACGACATTTCTCATTTAAGAAATCTCTGAAGCGCATCAGACGGCACTGTTGAAACTTTTTGTTTTCAGTGAGCAAAGGATAAGCCCAACAGGTTCTTATATCACAGATAGAAATGTTGGTGCAATGTTCTTGTCCAGTTTTAATAAGAGAAGTTGTCTTTGCCAGTATCTTCCTAATGCTGTTCTTCAGGACCATGTTCTTTTATGAATCTATGGTGGTCCACAGGGGGTTTCTGAATTAAATCTTAAAACTTGTCAGTAAAAAGGCTATTTAGAATATCAAACAATTAAATAACAGACATGTTACTGAAGCATGTCACTATCCTGAAATCTGTTTTTTCCTTTCGCATATGATAGTAACACCTTGAAGACTAAGCAGCATGACAAAGTCACTGTTTTACAAATCAACACAGATCAGACAGACCTTTATAAATCCTGCCAGCTGGTGTACTATAAACAAGAACCTATACTGATCATTTGTTATGCAGTTCCCAAACATATATAGTATGTATGTAAAATAAAAATATTCTAAGATGATTGATGCATGGGGAAAAGGAACGCAACAGGCTACTGTTGCATAGTAAATGCTGAGAAAAAACTGGTTTTTCTACACTGATCTATGTTTTCTTCAGAAAAATGTACAGAGCAGTATCCTAAAAATGAATGTGTCTCAATCTGTTAACAAGTCATATAAAGTATGTTTTCATTTTATTACCTCACTTTCAATCTTATACCAGAAACTTGCACAGTTTTTGTGAATAGTTGACCATCCAGGTTCCCAAGCAGTGGTTCAGTGTGTGGGAAAACACCAGGATTCAAGCACTCGGTGTCACTCACTGGCCTCTGTGTTTTCCTATAATGAAGGGAAAGATGTTCTCTGTACTGCTTTTCCTCCATTCACAGTCAAACCACTTATGTCAACACACCAAGGATGTTAAGAGTGTTCACTTGACAGAGTACATCCAAATGTCAACTCTTGCAGTTTGCAATGAAAGGTAAGTCAATATAACAGGTATTTTGGCAAATAGAAGAAAGTCTCGAATAATTCTTCACTTAAGATATCTGGTTGACTTCATATCTAAAAGGAAATTTTGAGCAGAATGCAGAACTGAAAATAAGAACTGATTTCCATAAAATCTCTAACAGCTATTATCAGCTGTATAATATCAATATTATCTAACACAATACTGAAATGTTGCAAAACCTTAAATTTTTTTCCCTTTAATTTTTAATTACAAGTTGATATAAAATGTAATCCATCAGCTTCAGACTTTCAAAAAATGTTGATAAAATGCAGAAAGACTCCAAGTTTTTGAAGCTTCTGTTTCTGTGCCTCAAGGGCCTCAATATTAAGCTCTGTTATTACAGGAAAACTAGCTGAGGTTATAATAATAAGTTTAAGCAATGTAGAAAATACCCACTGTATTCTTAAGAAGGCCCATTAAATTACAAGTCTTAATAAGGGAACTGAACCATTGCAGCATGGGACTGTTTACAATCCAAATACCATGATACTGAACCAAGAGCCTTACAAAAACTCCAAAATACTGTCAGCAGGCAGCATTGTCATCTCTGCATGACAAGGTATCACTGATTTTTTTGTGACAGGCCTCATTCTTCATAAAATTATACTCACTGACTCAAGTACATTTTCAACCTCTGATATCTTACTCACTGCACCTCCTGTGGTATCTTCAAGCTCTGATGACAAACTAACCTGGTTGCAGTGCTCTCTATCAGTCTATTCTTACTTTTAAAGCAAACAAAATGTACTGACCCATTGCATTTTCCAGTTCTCATATATGCATCATTAGTATGAGAATTTTTTAACTTTGTCGCTAACTTAGAACATTGTGGTCAGTTCTCCTGAACATCTTTAGTAAATTAGAAAATCTGAAGGAAGAAAAATACTCTGTTTTATAGCTGATGTCTAACTTCTCCTTTGACTTCTTAAATAAGTAATGTGGCACTAGTGCTCTCAAGTTTTCCCACCTTTCCTTAAAGCAAAACAATTCATTATTTCTGTCTTTTCTCTATCATGTTTGATAACTTCATAACTCAAACTGATATCAGTGCAGAAATTCTGATATGTCAGAGCTCATATGTAAACTGAACTACTTGCTATGCACATAGTCTTTACTGGAGTATCTAACTGCTTCAGTCACTCACTCTTCCCTTCCTAAACTAATTTATTCTCATGATTTAATATTCCTTAAGAGTCTAGGTAATGTCAGTCACATCAGCTATCACTTGCACATAGAATATATTCTATTAAATTAATGGAATGTATACTAAAACCTTAACTAAATGTAAACTTTAACTAAAATGTAAACTAAAACTTTATCATTTTCCATCTACTTTTAGGAAAATAAAACAGCCTTTCAGAACTTCAGTGCAGTTATGATTTTTTAAAAATCTGAACCTTAAATATTCTGGAAGATTTGACAGGTATATGCTGGTTTAACACTTGCAAGATAAATAAATAGCCTGAGCCAGACACTAATTTCTGACTGTCTCAATTTTACCATTTGAGAAACAGCCACATAATATGTCAATATAGCATAAAGAACTCAATCTTGTAATTTTGCAGCTGCCATGCAAGATAGCAAAGTGTCCCCACAGTGCTTCAAGTAAAGATGGTGTATTCTTGGTATGATGAAGAAAATACTAACATTTGAGTAAGACAACTGCTGTTTACCAGCAATCCTCAAACACTGGCTTAGTTTATTTTCCAGTTTCCTTCATCCACACCCAAAAGCCCTGCCTGTTTTCAAGGCTTCCTGCAACATTTCTTCATTAGTATAATTTCCTTTAACTTCACCAGTCATAGAGTCATGGCATGTAATGGCATATAAGCTGCATCTATTACAAAAGCAACCACATTTGCCTTGTCACCTTCACATTCAGTCTAATTTCTCGTAATATGGTAGCTTACAGAATTCTTTTTGATGTTATAGAGCATGTATATGGAATAATACAGAATTATTTCCTTACTCTAGAGAAAGCTTGAAAATCCAATTTGTTTTAAAAGAAAATCTACGTTGAAATTCCCTAGCTAAACTATTTTATCAGTTGGGCTTCTAGCAGGCAAGAATTTTTTTTTTTTTTTCAAGAGATTAAATAAATATACAACACAAAAGGAAAATATAATGTAAGACTAAGCAAAATGTTTTAAATGATGGGATACAAAAATATTCTCATTTTTATAGAAGTAAGAAGCTTCATTGCCTCAAGGGACTGTCACTGAACTGAGCTAAAAACAGGCAGGAGGATAGCAGCACACAGCCCACAAGAGCTACGCCCTCCAAAGCTTGTGTCATATTTTCCTAACCTCCTCCTTTCCATTGAAAAATGTGTGCCAATCATCATTCATGCATATTCAGACTCAGCTGAAGTTAGAAGTTCCCCAATTTTAAGAAGTGAGATAAAAGAAGTGAGAAAACCCACAGACTGCTGCTCTGGGCAGCCATAATCTCTAAGTGGCTTGAGATAAGATGCAGCCCAGAGGAGAAAGATGCTGCTTAAACAGGCTAATTGGTCAGGCAAAGCTTTCCTCTGGAAGCCATCAAAATGACCTTTATACCTTCACATCTATTATTTAATTTTATAGTTCTTTAAAGGAGAGTAATACCAGTTTACTTTGGAAAAATTTCATTATGGGTAATCTATCTAAACTTTTGGCATAAATTAAGCAGAAATATCAATTGGTTTGTTGGGTTTTCTTTTTAAGTAACTGAGATCTTCAAGTATATTCTACTCCTTCAACATTATGGCCAAAATTCTGCTGTCATTTGAAATGGCACAGAATCCAGCAGAACACTTTCCACTTCACCACGTAGCTTTGGGTTAAAGAGTTCGGCAGTGGTTTCCTTGTCCTGTCATACAAGACAAATATCTAATTTCTACACATTCCTAATTGTTGCCCTGGTTTTTCTACTGTTCTGTGTTTTTACTTTTGTAGTAGTAGTTTCTCACGCACTTTCTGTAAACATGGTCATGTTTTGTTAACTGTACTTTATTGTTTTTCATTCCATTCTCCTAGGCGGAGACATTTGATGGATTTTTCCTTTGATCAGTGTGATTGAGGGGTAGTAATTTCTCCCTCCAATCCACGGTGGTTCTTAAGAAGATATAAAATAAAGTTTGGGTTTTCGCCCTGGCTCTCTCTCTTTTTCTTGCTTCCCACCTGGCCAGGTCTGCGTGGTTTTTTCGTGTCTGAGTGCGACATCTGGAAAAGCACAGAACAGTAGAAAAATCAGGGCGACACCTAATGAAAATATTTTTCATCTAGATAAGAATTGAATAGCAGAAATTTTTAATTGCTCAAGAAAAAAAAAAAAAAAAACAACCCACAAGGAGGCTGTTTGGCTGTTTTATACCTGCAAAGTAGCAGGAACAAATAAGGGAGGTAACCCAGAGGTGTTCTGCTTTGTCCAAGTCAGAAGGTGTCTGCCTCTGGCCCTAATGAGGAAAGAAAAACCAACAGGGCTTGAGAAAGCTTTACCCAGGTGCTGCAGCCTTCTGCATGGGGTGCTCAGTACATGCTCATGCTCTCAACATCCCCAATATGCTGCTGTGGGTGTTGTAAAGCATCCTCTGACAACACATTACTGTAACAGGTATTTCCTTTGAGAGAAGTTAATTGCTGAGACAGAGTTGGATTTTTTTTACATGTGATAAAAGCACAATTAAAACTGGCATCTTTGTAGGAAATTCAGTTCTCATGGAAATGATCGGCACCCGTGGCAGAGAGAAATAAAGGCCTTCCAAAACTGTAAGACAGTAAAATTTTAGCTGTGCTCTGATCATTGAATATCTCTCCTTACCCTGCTGACACCCTGCCAGTGAAAGAAACCTTGGAGAAAAAAAAGTAGCAATGCTTCACTGAAAACACTATTTGTTGGTTTAGCTCTAGCACCAGAGCACAGTGGTTTGTTAATTTAGACTTTTGCAGTTCTGCTAAACTGAGTAAATTATGTTATCAAGCCCAGAAGCAACTCTAGAAATAGTCACACAATTTCTTTTCAGAGAATAAAATCATCTGAAGGACACAGGCAGAGCTGGATGAAAAATAAAAATTTCACAAAAATGTTTTGAAAGTTTTTTCCTTCAACTTTTTAGAGTTTTGACATCTCGTGAAAAAGCCTCTTCTCCACAAAAAGCACATGAGCCAGAAAGGCACTACACCAGTGTAGACCTAACACAAACACATGTGCCTAGGTTTCTCAAATATCAAAGAAATACCTTGAACTCTGAAATGCCACTTACTGCAAGAGAGATTTGTCTCATTTTAAAACAGAAATTAGGTTCTAGGAAACCCTGTCAAAAATTTGGAGACATGCTTGATTTTGATAAAATTTGATGGTTTTTGACAGAGGCAAGTGAGATATTGGAGCAAGAGCTAATTAGAAATAACTCCTGCCTTGAATACTTGATCTGAGTACAAGCACTAGGACAAGTTTCTGGGGTTTAGCAGTAAAACTGTAGAAAAACTTGGCTGCTTGTGAATAAAACTGCAGTCCCACAACAAGCTGTACTCAGGCAAATTGGCTTCTCTAGATCTCTGATCAAGATAGCTGAGAATCAGTGCAAATTTTATTCAGAGAAAGTAAAAATAGAAGGAAGAAAAAAAAGCAGCTCAGAAGGGATCGGTGTCTACCCTCTGGTTTCTGTATCATAATTCCTTGGGATTATACTTCACCTCCCACTGAAAACTCCCAATGTTAACATCAATCAGTAAACCTGTCTGAAGTGGTGCTGACATCCTGAATTATTTAAACAAGAAATTCTTCATAATAAGGTGTTTTCAAAAGCAGAAGAGAATTATTTTTGCTGCAGCTCTGTTGTACAGGCAAGAAGTGAGAAAGTAAAAGCATTCTCCAAACACGCTGCATGTGATATCAGCACCAGGGGCCATCAGTGGGAGGTGAGCATTCTCCCTTAAGAAAATGCTTCCATACTTTTTAAAGGAAGAATACATGGAGAGCTGGAGGGACAGGGCTAGGAAACACTGACTGTATTACTCTTTCTGAGCTTGGAGTTTACTATTAACTAGTTTCATCTCACTGACTAATACCCTTGAGGTTTTCTGCCCAGATCCCACTAAATTAGAAGTGCAAGGTAACGAGGAGACATAAGGTACACTCTAGAGATACTGACCCTATTGCTGCAGTGCCTAATGAACATGAAAATAAGGATGCCAAATACTGATTCATATCTATGCCACCAACCCTATTCCCTCTCTCAAACCTGCTCTCTGGTCTCCTCCTCCTTGCCTCTCTTCTGAAGCATGCTCCTTGCCTCTCTTCTGAAGCATGACTGCTGAAACAGCTCTCGGCTTGGTGGCTGAAGCCCAGGGGAGCAGCAGCAGCTGGAGTGTAACCTCTGCTGCTGGGATGGCAGAGCTGGGGCCAGCTGATCCAAGTCTTGGGGTGGAAAGTGCAAGGAAGAAGTATTTCTGCACTGTTAAGCCATCCTTTATTGCATGCAGTCAAGCAAGAAACTCTACCAGTCACCCACTTACTGGGATGTGGTATGGTTTGTGGCGCGATATCTTTTTCATGTTTAGCACTGCTTTTTTCCCTAAAAAGCAATCACTTATCTACGCAGTGGGATGCACTATTATATACAGTTCTGCTCCCTCCCAGAAAGGGTTGGTGCAGAAGTACTGCAAGTCACAAAATCAGACAAGAGAAAAATCTGGTCAGAACATATGCCTCTTCATGCATGAGACAAGATTGGACAATGAATGACATCATCTGTGTCGTTGTTAACCCATTTTCAGGAATCTAGGATGGTTGAATTTAGAAAGGCAACTAGTTTTTGCATGTGCTAAACCAAGATGTCTCCTATGTTTTGTTTCTTCTGGCATCTTGTTAATTCTTATGCAAATAATATAATTTATTGGAGCCATTTGCAACATTAAACATGGAACTGAGCCGACAGCATGCATGACCAAACTGCACAACCATATGACAATGAGTTGGTTTCCAAAGATAGTTACATTAAGCTTACATTTGCAGAATAAATAATTCAGTCTTCATGCTTCACATTTAAATATTTATACAAATACACTGCTTGTCACAATTAGTTTGATTAAACTGTTAAGAAAAAGGAACTGTGCAAGAAATGAGACTTCATCCAGGAGGAGAAGCTATTTATGTTGAAGTGAATTATGTGAAATTACAGAAGCAGCAGCAGGTCAGGAAGCAATCTTCCAAATCCATACAAAGATCTGACCCCCAGTTCAGTTAGGGAAGGCTTTATACCAATGTTTTTTTTTTTTTTATTCAGCAAACAAGGCCATGAGCTTATTTCCCTCTGTCTCATGGAATCATGAGACATGTTTTTCTATTTCCCCCATGAAAAGCCTTATTTATAGACTGAAAACACACTGTATTTTACAGACTATTTTTCTGCATCATTTTCCTTTACAATGTGCTCAGGACAAATTATTTGCTTTCACAGCACACTCGCCACAGCTCCTTAAAGCAGGAAGGGAAACGTTAAAGGAAATCTTTGTCCCTTTAGTCTCAAGGGCATTCCTCAGGAAACTTCAAAAATCCTAAATAGCCTCAGAGAGAAGCCTGGATATGCAATCCTGTTTATAGATCAAAATAGGAATTACTTCTGATCAGTGTGAGGTCTGGTGCTACAAAGTTTAGGGGGACTGAATGACACTCCCTCTCTAGGAGGAAGCAGTCAGCTTACCTCATCTCACTGGCACTAGTTTGGATGTGACTGAGGGTAACCCAGAGCTTCACACGACATTTTGTAGTACTACTAGGAATTCAGGCTCTGACTGTGTGTGCAATACCACAGACTGCTGCAACAGGACAGGAACAAGTGGGTCACCTTGATCTGACACAATTCATTCTGTGTTTTTCGGTAATCAAAGGAAAAAGAGGATGATGGGTCTATTTCCATCACTGACCAACTTCAAGCTGTAAATTCATGTAATAGCATCATATAAGAGCATTTACTGCACAAATCAGCTGGTGGGAGGGATTCTGCAGGACAAGCCAGACTGTCAAACCAGCCTTCAGTTCAAACTCATGAAGTATCTGCCCTTACATCAAAGGGCACTGACTAAAGGCTTTGTCCAGAGGACAAATAAACATTCCTCTTGATTCTATCTAGTTGTTTTAATACTATTTCTGGAATAAGCCTATGGGAGCCAGATTAGGAACGCTGCAAAAATTCATAAATGTTGCAAAAATTCACAAATGCCTGTTGCACCTTCAGTGGTGATTGGTGGTGCAAGAGCACAAAGAGTGGGAAGGAAAATGTGGGATGCTGCCTTTAACTGCCAAGAACCTGCCAAAGAGGTTTATCTATTTTATGATTCAATGAGACCAAAGAATTTAGTTGTATCTATGAAGCGAGCTAGATTCCTGAATATAAGTGACATTTGGCTTTTTTTATTATAGATTTGGTTGACATTTCCTCACATTCCATTTTCTTGTACATTATCTTTCAAATAAAAAAGTTTTACTTTTCCTATTTCTGCACATTAATGAATGCATTAATTAGGTTCAAATGAAAGTGATACACTCAAAGAGGTTCTGTTTTAACTCCCAGTACAAAAAATGAGCACAGGCAGCTTTGGGAAAAGATCTTTGACACATGGATTTAAGTTTAGAAGAGCTCTAGCAAGCCTAAACTTGGTCACCTTTACTGCTGGCATCTGGAAGAAGGTTAAAGATACTTGCATACACCCAAATGAATCCATAACCAAGGAGAGGACTAGCACACTCTCAGAATCAAAAACAAACAAACAAAAAAAAACCCCAAAAATAGATTTGACTATTTTTCTAAAGCTTGTCAAGAAAGGAGAAAAACAGGTGTACACTATGCAAAATCCCTGCTTCCGTCCTATACAGGCAAAAGTAAAATATGGAACAACAGTCCTCAACAAATAAAAAGATAGGCAGCTAAATTCATACAAGGAATTGATGTAGAACTTGTACTATTTATAAAAGCTGCCACCACATCACAGATCTGCCCTCCTACAGTAAAGAAGCCAAAACATAAAGAAGAAAGAGGCATCATAGGCTTCACTTTTGTGTACAAGTATGAGGGGAAAGTTAGTATCCATGATGTGGGTGCTTATCAGTTTGACTTTTTCAGGAAATGGATTACTAGAACCTTTTGCTTTCTTCCTTTTTATTTTTGTCATCAAAACAGAGCAAAAAGGAACATTTCTGTGTCAGAGAGAGCAGCCATCAGGAATTTTATTATTATATTTATTACTACCTAGAGAAATTTCCTCCCCGACAGTCCTCAATGCTGGCAACCTGCTGAGAGAAAGAAAAGTAGAGTGCTTTAGCTGTTTGCTGTACCTGCCAACAATTTCCTGACATTTTAAAGCAGCTGGGAAAAGGCTTCATTTTCACATTGATGATGCAGCAATTCAGTAAAGAAAAATTCCAGTATGGATCTTTGTAAAGAGACTTTACAGGACTTATCATAAGACCTGTGCATCAAGGGAGTTTTTCCTTATTTTTTTTCTTGACTGTTAGTAGCTTAATGAAGTTTAATGAAGTACTTGCAGCAGAGAACACTTTACACCAGTTTAACCTGGACCTGTCACTGAAAGAAACAATCCCACCAGGCTGTTTGTAACTTGAAGAAATTCTCCAGCTATGTTTACTGCTCAAGGGTTTGTGCCAGTCCAAGGCTCTCTCTGGCAGGTGTAGGAACAAAGGACCATGCACTGGGCTTTCCTTTTAGAAGTAGAGCCAATAATAAACATTCAGGAGACTATGACCAAATGTTTGGGGTGTGGGAAAGGTTTGCAATTATTTTCTATCACTTCCAATATAGCCTGGGCTAAGATATAAAACTGCTATTTCTCCCAAATATCACGCATATGTTCAATGTCTCATAAGATTTAAAGTTACAAAAACATACAGGTTAGTGGGGGGTGCTAAGTATCAGCTTTAAAAAGTTTTTCTGCAAAGAACCATGCAGTACTGGAATCTGAGAGGCAGTCCTTCCCTTATCTCTCCACTGCCCCCTGCTTTTTCTCTGGTTTATACTTAGCCATGATCATGCCACTTCCCAACAGTCATGCAGTCAAAGCATATTTCATTCCATCAGTAATGCAATAAATCATTTAGAAAAACAGTATTCACTGTCAGCTGAGTCTGACTCGGGAAAGAAAATGTCCAGAGGTTGTAGAAGACAATGAACTTTTAACCATATTACTAATTATGCTGATCTCACTATGCGCTACTTTCTAGTCATTATCCCTGGAATATGAGGTTTCAGAAAAACAAGCTGAAAGCAAATCCATTATAAAGCAGGAGAGAATGATAATGCTATCAATAGTCCCTTCTCTGCAACAAAGAAGAAAAAGCAATTATGGTGGCAAAACATTTTTAGTTTCCAGAGTGCCAGTACATCTACCATAAAACTAGCTAGATTTTATCATTCTATTATATATACAATAGGTATTTTATTACATACCTTCAGCATCACATGCAGATGATCACTACGTATAAGAAGTATTTATTTGCTTGTAGATAAAATATTTTGATTAAAATATTTGCATTAACGCAAGTGAAAGCAAAATCAGGACCCATTCTCTTTCAGGATTGAACAAAAGCTGAATAGAAGGTTAACAATTAAAAAACAACAAACAATGAAGACCTGTTTTATGAAAGGTGCTAATAGGCATGTTTCTTTTTGACATTCTTAGAAGGAAAAGCATCAGGTCTTCACACTTCAGAGAGAACAGTTTCAGTATCCGTGTGGTTAAGATATCTGACTTCCTTTGGGTTTGCATCCCAAATAAAGGTTATCTCCAATCCTTCTAACAAGAAGCAGCTTTCTTCATGCTGCAGTGAAGGAACTTAATTACCTTGTGACACAGTAAAATATGCTTAATTGCTCATTGAGACCTTTTCCCTTGTTTGTTTAGATGGCCTTAGACCACCTTTATTGGATTCAATTACATTTTTTCAGGCAGAAACTGTAAGCCATTTAATATAAAGGCTTCCTAATATTTTAAAGATACTGTCCAGGAGAGGGAAGGTCTGAAGGAAAAAGCCTGTTGATTGGAAATTTCCATTACTTGCTACAAATACAGCGGGTTTTGCCAGATTCAAAGTGTTAACATTAAAGATGCATTTGTGATAGGACACTTATTAATATTCACAGAGCATGAGGTCAAAGCTTCTTAGAAAGCTGAGATAAAACCATGCCTATGTAGTAGAAACACACTGTAATTTTGGCTTATGGTCTCAAAAATATTATACATTTTGTGAATGACATAAGGCATGGTTCTGAAATTAAAAAAAAAATAAACCCATATTAATTCTACAAGTTGTTCTGATATGCAGGTGTTCAGTTGAGATACCAGGCCTGACAGACCCCTGAGCAACCAGCAAATGAAGGGTTTTTGTTGCTTTTTATTTCTTTTCCTGTAACACGTTTCCCCTGTACTATCCATAAACATGGTCTGTGGTTAAACTTTCATTAAAAGGAATGCAATTAAAATATTGAATAAGTCTAAAGAGCAGGTTGTAGCTTCTGAAAATACACACTATTCATTATATACTTCAGCAAATGAGCCACACAGATAATTTTCTTGTGTGTTGCAGGAGCTGTTATACAGTAGTGACAAAATGCCAAGAATGTATGGAAAAATAATGCCAGCAAAAAACATTTTTAAAAGTCCAGAGTCATTACAGAAATAATATACATTTTTAAAAATCTTATATAAGTCAGGTTAAAACTTTGATTTAACTGGTTATTAATGTGTTATATTATTTTATTTCAGTAATCTAACCTTAAGAGAGAGCTCATGCAGTTATTAATAGTGAATGAAAGACATTTCTATTCACTCCTGTTGAATGTTCTCCTGGTTTCCTCCCTAGCTTCTTTAGCACATTTTATAACCTATACTTAAGATTATAACGCTGCTCTGCTGCACAGATCATCCTTTTCTTATGTGTTTGTACTACTGCTTAGGCTGGTCGGGTACCAATTTATTAATCGGATCTAAAAAATGTTATTCTAAAAATACTACCTAATTTTACTTAATATTGCCCTAAAAATAACAACATCACTCAATATTGCCTTAACACAAACATTAAATCACTGCCTGCTCTGGCAGAAGGTGTAAGATGTTACACCTGCCTAAGTCTAATCACATGCTCCTGGCAAAAACACGTTTCTACTCTGCCTCCTGCCAGATCTCACGAACACATGGATGGAGGGCAAATAGGATAAGGTTGGTGATCTAATGAAACCCTTGATCCCACAGTTTAATTAGTTAATTTTCCACAAGAGAAATCAATATGACTCATCTGCATGCTGCACTCGTGAAAAGGGGACTGAAGCCGCAAGTCTCTGAGGGTCCAGGTGGGAAGTTAGACCCACAGTTAGTTTTGATCAGCTGTAAAAAAAAACTGCACCCCAAAAAAGCTGAAAACAACTTTGGCAGGGAACTGGTTGGTCATGAAAATAATGAAAATAATTTGGATGATCTTGCACATAAATACTGTCATGTAACTATTGATTTTTAGTTTATCCTAATAGTCAGACTACTGATGCAACCAGCTTGGCTGAATAGATATCCAATCCTAGTCTAAGAAACACAACATGAAGAATCCTGCTTAATTGAAAAGTAGTGCACTGACACTCATCAGTCAAACAAGCTGAGCAACACAGAAAACCATATGCCACAAGAAAGAGTCCTTGATTAAAGTCCTAGCCTTGGATGCAGACTCAATTTTTTGCTTGCCCATAAACCTCTCAAGATAATTTATTGCTACTAAATCAACAGATTGGCTGAGAATATTCTAACACCAGACATCAGAAGACCAAAACTTAAAAATGTCTGGGCCTGAATCCACAAAAGGACTTAAAAAATAATCCACTGAAGGAAACAGCTGTCTTAAATTAGGCGTATCTAAATGGCAATGTCTAAATAATGTCTAATTTTTTAAATCTTGTTCAAAAAGCAGAATAGAAAATTCAGACCTAGACAGAGAGCAAGCATAAAATGCCCAAGGAGAATTAGACATAGAGCCAGAGATTCATTCTTCAAGTGGCAAATCATCAAAAACTAAGCAGTGGGAAATACCATTAACAAGAGACATGAGCTCATATTCCTTGGAGCTTCAGACTCTTAAGTCAGCTTGGAACCTGCAGTCCCAATTTTGGTATGCCAAGCAGTGCCCACAACTCATCTTTCTAAGGAACAAGATGGAGGCAGGGAAAGGCATGTTGTTTCCTTGAACTCCAGAATTCAAGTATTTTCCCTTCAGGGCTGGTGTTGGCCTCAATGCACGCTATAGACCAAGGACCAGAGTCACAGGCTGGGAATGGGCTGCACCATGCAGCCTGTCTCTCCTGAAGCCCTGCAGGCAGCACTGCCAGAGGAGATACTGATGCAGCTGCAAAACAGCTGGCCATACCCCAAAGACTGACTTCTAGGTCCCGTTCCCTAAGACCATTGCTACTGTTTATAGGAAATAGTCATCATATAAAATGGGCAAAATTTATCTTTTATTGGTGCTGATAGTAGTGCTACAAGTATAAAATAAACAAGCGTTATTGCAAGAAAAATGTTTAGGAAACTGAAAAATCAAAACCCAAAGAGTGGGTATTCTCATATCATCAAGTTCAAGACATTTCAGACAATAAAACAAGTGCAAAACTTTTCTACATTTCCCAATCCCCTTCCAAGCTGGTTTACAGCAAGGACAGCCTTGGCGTTAAGATGCTCAAGCAAAAGCCTGCAGTCATACTGTGAGAAGTCTCTTTAAGGATAGATTTAGCAGTTTCAACAGTTAAAAGGATTTCCTCTTTTGCCCCTATTCTTACCCTTGACTATTTCATGCATCTGGCAGAGGTTTTACAACATATGTTCAGCACGTTTTTCTTCTTTTCCTTCTTTAGTAAGGAAAAACCAACCAAACAGAAAACATGAACATCTAAGGGACAAAGTAAAAAAAAACAACCAAACCTTATGTACTTCTAAAAGAAAGAAAAAAAAAACCAAAAAACAATCAACCAGGAAAAAAGAAACTGTTAAGAAAACTGTGATGTTTTCATGTGTTGTGTCTCACCACAGAAGCACTGGTTTGAATTTAGATTGACTAGGCTGAAATAGCCCCTTTAAAGTACTTCAGAAAGCATAAAATAATAAACGTAATAGATTTAAGACCCCCATTTATTTAAAAAAAACTTACACCAAAGCTCCACCCCGTTTAAGAGTAGGGCATTGTTTTGTTTTTGATACACACAATTAAAGTTACAATGAAAGGCAAATCTGGGAATGCATGTCAGGAGTCGAGGTCACCACTGAAGATGCTCAACCTTCAAGGAGAACAGCTGGGGAAACCACATCATTGACTGCTAAACAGAGGAGTACTTGCAAAGGAGCTAGGTCAGAACACCAAGCTCAGTACAACTGAGGAGGACTTTTGGCTCTAACCACTATTAAAGGCAAAATTCATATGAATTCATCTGACAGTGCTTGAAGATATGCGTCAAAAATAGATAAAATGTAGTGCAATCTAAAACTTTGCTCAGATTATGCACCAGCTCCCTGTGCTACAAGAATGAGCTTATTTATTATTTTCACTTATGAAATTTATGTGAATTATTTTCACTTATGCTTGCCCAAACAGGTGAGTTTAAAGAGCTTTCCAGAGTCACTGCAACCTCAATTTAGCACAAGGTGACAGACTTCAAGAGATCTTATGTCCCTCGGTCACTGTAACTGTCGGCGTCAAGCAGTCACTTCCAGAACAAGGGTGACAAAGGGCACAAGCCATATGCTGTTTGTATTGCAACAGTCTTCTGAGAAAAAGCTCTGTCTATAACCTACATGTGTGAAACTCATTTAAATGTGTGTTACTCATTTAAATTTCAAATGGGCAGTGCAAAAAACACATACTGTGGCACTCGGTTGGGCATCCACCTTGAGTTTAAATATGGGTCTTCTCTAATTTCCTTAAAGATCCTCCACGCTAACTGAAAATACATGTCTATATTCCCAAGAACACTATGCTGTTGGAGATTACAGGGCTCAATTTCCTTTACATGGGACTCAGAAGAATTTTGGTTTTGTCAGAATACTTAGGAAATAAGTCCATACTCTGGTCTTGTTTTCGTGGGCACAAATTGATTAGTTCTTCCCTCCTAGATTAAAAAAAAGAAAAGGGGCAGAATCTTAAACAATATTAAAACTTATCATTTTACTTTTCATCGCATTTTGTGATACTCTGATAATACTTAGTTTCTTTAGTTTCTTACTGACCTTCCTCGCCTTTCCTTAGGAAAGCTAATTTCTAAAACATAAATTTGTTTCAAACCGTTAGCTTCACTTGCTTTTCACTCTACCCAGGAGCTAACTAATTTCTTATACTCCTGGGTCCAACAGAGCAAGAAAAAGGGAAGTGCCTTCTCTAATCCTAGAGTAGGCTCTCATGTCTTTTAAATACATTTTCACAGGAGATGCAAATGTAGGTGTTCAAAACACTAATGGCATCCCTTTGAAACAGAAAGCTCAGTTTTTGGGGAGAGATACCATCCCCTCACAGTATGAAAGCTTTATGCTTATGACACTCTCTCTACAGACAGGAACATTTCAGGCACAATGACAGTGAGATCTTAAGAGGAATACTACATTTCCATTAGGTATTCTAAGCATAAAGCTTTTCTGTGTCTGAAGATAACACAGTTTTACCAATCCTTCCAAGTTACCTTCATTTACCGAAATGGTAAATTCTGTCATATGAACAATGTTAGTCCTTAGAGTTCAGTCTTTTGTATATGCTCCTTCTAGCACATATCTCACAGGAAGAAATATATTTTCATTAAAAATAGTTAAATTCAAGCAGTATTATACTTCACAATAGCTATTTTTCTTAATTATTTCTCCGAGCATTTGACCAAGCATTACAGAAGGCAGCAGACTAAAGAATTCCAGAGACAATAGCGTATCAATGTGGAAAGCACTAATATTAATTTCACTTATATCTTCACCTAACAGAGTTTCACTTTATACATTTTAATTTTTTTGCAGTTAGAATTTTTGACAATTTTATTATTAATATATTAAAAAATATTAGACTGAATTAATTCCCTTGCTTACAGGACCTGTGGTCTCTATATATACCCAGATAAATGACAAGACCCAAGAGGCTGTGGGGCAGAGATCCAAACCTATCCACTGAGAAAGAAAGTGGGAAGACCCAACCAACCCTGCACACACAGACACACTGCAAAGCCCGGTATTATCCTTTGCTCTAAATGCGAGGCTTAGCTGATTCCATGGATGGATTTACAGCACAGATTTTACTGCTCATGCAGAGATTTATTGAGCTGTAACAAATTACAAGACACCCTGGAAACAGGTTGCTAGTGCTCATCCTGTGAGATTGTTGAACTCCACTGACAGACTGGCTGAGATGAGGGCAGTGCCTCTGGGCTAAATTTTTACAGTAGCTGCCAGGAGACACATACCACAGATTTAACACGTCATGTTACTTGAAACTATGTACACATGCACACACACAAAAAAACCCCTGAAAGTGTAATTCTGGTATAAAGCTGAACATGTCAGCAAATAACAGTTTCAATTCCAAACTCTCACCCTTCCAAAACTCCCCCTGCCAATTCTGCAGAAGTGTGAGATTATTTTGATAGCAAGTTATCTGTGACTATAATATAAATATGCTCATTTCCCACAAACAAAGAAAATAATACATGACTCAATAAGTCCGTTAAAAAAAATCCCACAGGGTACAAACATTCAATGAAAACAGAGATTAAACCAATTCTACATCATCCATTTTAAGACTTAATGAAGGAGCTATGTCCATTCGTTATACTTGCTGAACCATCGAGGAAGGATGGAAACCACACAATCCTTCATTTTAAGGACTGGTTAGCTTTCATTCAAAATCTAAACATTGTTCATTCCATGATCTTTTTCAAAAAATGAATTTCAAACAGTATCAAGTTAATAAAAACAGTCTAGAATCACCACAGACTGCATAAGGACTGAATTCAAAGCAGCAAGTCCTTTCAAAAGAGCCATTCAAATCAGATCCTGCTTTACTTCTCCATCCCAACAATCTCAAACACAAAGTCGGCAAAATAGCCTCAGGGAAAAAAATATTAAGTACCTAGTGAAATTCCTGTTGAGAAAAAAAAAACGGTCTTTTTCAAATTCTGTGGTTTCATTAACATTATTTAATATTAATATTATTTCTCTTACTGCTTATATTGTCTCATTAGTGCAATGGTCAAAAAATACTCAAATTTATTCTATAAAGATATGCTTTCAAATATATTCACACCGTTTTGGTTTTTTTTTCTTTTAGGATTACTTGCCAGGTGGTTGGAAGAAGAATTATTAAAAGCCCACAGTTTGCCGCACACATTTTGTGTGATGACAGTTATTAGGTTTTACAGGAGAACAGTGGTGTTCTTGTATACCTTATGTTTCCAAAAACAAATCATTGAGGGAATGTATTCCTGTAGCCAAATACTACTTCAACAGTGGTAGTTGTCCAGTATCTTACCAATAACACTGTATTAGCACAGACCATTAAAAGAACTGAAGCTGCAATCCTGGGACACCAGATCATCACTCAGTCGACTGGATCTGGGAACTGGGGATATAAATGGCCCTGCTGGAAGTGAGACCTCTCCATTCTTTTATAAAGGATGTTGGGTTTAGAAAAGTGGTTGGACAAAGGGAGTTTTGATGAGCATTGTGTTGAGAAACAATCAGCATGCACAGGCAAAAGGAACAAGAATTTCTACCGCTCAGATTTGGCTGAAGAAGGAAATTAACTATTCCACAGGACACCAGAGAAGGGAGAATTATCAGAGCTTAATGGTGCAGCATCTTCTCTTCATAAAGAGACTCAATACTACCCATCATAGCTGGGTAAAAAAGGCAGAGATCTGAGTCTGTTCAAAAGAGTATCAGAAGATAACATGTCTTTCTAAAAGTTGCTAATGTATGAAGTGGCACTGAAATGAAAAAGGCTGAAAACATTACACACAGGAGAAATAACAAGGAGGAGAGGAAAATATCTTTTAAATTACAGGTACTGGTAAATCAAATGGCTCATGGAAGCTGTATTTCACCAGCACAGCTAGCATAGTTGTGACAGCCAAGATACAACTGATTAAAATCAGCTCTTCTTAATTTAATATATATATATCAAATAATGCAGCAGAGAGGACAACACAATTCTGTCTAAAGCCGCCCAGCTTCATTCCCAGAGCAAATAAGTCATTGCTACAGTAAAAAAAAAAAATGATCTCACCCCTCACTTCATTTGGTGTGTTTTGACAAATTACTGAAGAACTCTAATTCTTCAGAACCGCATCTATTAAAGAATATTTATAGGCTCCCTCTACATGCAAATCCCCTCCTTTTTACTAAAAAAGACTTATCTCCAAGAATGACTAACTGGAAAGGATAATAATAATAAGCCATCCTTATTGGTAATTACAGCTGCAGTAGAGTGCCATCCTCATGGGCTTGCCTCTTCCTCCAGGCCTCCAGGCATCAGAAAAGAGACACTGAAATTGAAGAAAGCTACTGTGGGACAATTACCATTTTATCTCAAACTCCAATGTATTATCCAGGGGACTGATTATTAACTTTATTGTGGAAATAAAAGCTGGAATGAGATGCTGGAAGGTTGAATGGGAGATAGGTAGACCTGAGTGTGGGATCTTCCTGTTAGAAGCTGAGGAAAGGCTCTGAGTCCTTGTACTGCAGTAAAAGGCTATCAAGCAAGTTCTAAAATCCCCAAGAGGAAAACACTATTACCACTTCTTAGCACAAGCTGCTTCCACAGTTTGTTCTTGTGCTTATCTAAAGCAACAACTTGTTGATCAATGACAGGCTTTCTAAATTAAAACTAAAGCTAAAACTTATCTCTAAGTTTGCTACCATAGATGCAGTCTTTGGTATGTATTTAATTTACCTTAGTGTGTTAGGATTATTTGAAAACAGACAGATGAACCTTCAATTATATGAGACACTTGAGTATGTTTCTTTACACCTTAAGGTATGCACCTCCTACTAAACTTTACATTATAGCACAGCATTAAACCAAGGATATAAATTTTTTAAAAGTACATTTTACTGCTTGTGCAGCTTCGTATTTCTCATCTGATTTCTGCTGAGAAGAATTTCCAAGAAAAAAAATATTCATGATAAAGATTCAACAAACAACCATATTTTTTGTATATTAGTGATAACAATTCAACAGAAGAAGCAGGTCTCTGCAAGTGTTCTGCCTCTGAAGAGCTGGAAATTTGATTTTTTCACCATATCAGCTCGAGAAAATAAAAGCTTATTGTAAACAAATTCAAAGAAAATAAAAGATGAACTGAAGGCCAAAAAATTTGCTAGCAAACGGATGTTATAAACATTGTATGTTTAACCATACAATAAAACCAGAATGCATGCTGCTTGCTTAGAGACAAGGTAGAAGGATGATAAATGCCTGGACCAAGAGCTGACAGGAGCAGCAGCACCTGCAAAAGCAGCCAGCAACTACTCCTGCAGTAGCACCCCCTGACAGGAACACACAGGTGGTAAAGCTCTTTCAGATGATTTTCTGTGGAATAGATTCTCCATTCTGTTTCTTACATCTATCAGCTCTCTGGCTGGCACAAAATGTACACAAAGCATTTCGGAGTTACAGTCTCTTTCTTGGTTGTTAGCTGTCCATGAATGTTTACAGGGGTGGCAGGGGAATCCTTAAAAGCCCAAAGTATTAAGCTAGAAAAAGATGAACTAAAACACTTGTAATTAAGTCTATGCAGACTGAAGAAGAGCTCCAAAGGTAGTATACCACCATGAACAATTTAGCTTTTCCATTTGTGTTATAGTACATTATGACAAGTGAAACCGTGGGACACACAGGTCACGTCAGATATTGCACATGGATGGGCATTTTAACAGCTTTTACAAATAATGTTTTTGACATCCAGCAGAGCTAGTACTCCTAAAAAGAATAAAAATAATTTTTAAAAAGCCAACAAAATCCCAGCAACTTTTCAAATGTAAATTTTACCTGACAGAGATCTTGTAAAAAGGTTGGTAATTTCAGAGTTTCCTACCAAGACCCAAACAGAAATAAAACCAAATTGGGAATAGAAGCACTGATTCATGGGCAAGGAAGGAGAGTTCTCAAACTTTTTAAAAAATTATTTTGTACTCACACAAATGCCTTTCATCTGTGTGAGAACTTCAGCAAAGTAACTGAATGCATAATAAACTGTAACTTTTTTGAAATTAGCACAGTTTATTCACCTTAAAGGCTTGATTACTGAAAAAGAGATTTCTTAAAAGAGAAAAAAATTCCAAATTGTTTATATTAGAAAAATAGAACATGCTAGGTCGTTGATTGAAACAAATTAAATTCCTAAATGTAAGAGCATCAATATATCAGGCAGATCTTACAAATTTAGCAAGCTAAATTATGTCTACTTTTGATCCGCTATAAGCATTTAGTTAATTTTTTCTTGCCACAGCCTCATCTTGCAAAGATTTATAGCTCTTTAATTTTTACGCTGCAATGTACTCTCAGATCTCAGTGGAACTATTCATGTCATTAAATGTAGAGAATATATATACATCCTTTGCAAGAGTAGGGCCCAATTCTCAAACCAAGCTCCAAATTCAAGTAATAAGTCAATATTTAAGCAGATGAAAAAAGTCTGCCAACTGCCTGTATCATTCATTCAGTTACCAGAATGTGTGCTAAGGAGGAAAGAAGGAAAAACCCATCCCCATTAGCAGAGCGTTTAGGCAAACCATTCAAGGGAAGATGTATTCTGGGTAAAGATTGACAACTTTCACGTCTGGAAAAATTAAAAAGGAATATGTAAAAGAATGTCTGCCTATTTTAAGGTAATTCATACTTTCACCTCAACATCTGAAAATACAGACTTTGTTCTGTTACTATTTTTTTTCCTTTTGTAGTTATAGGCACATTTTTAATTTAATGGAAATGCAATGAAATGTTAAAGGGAAATGTTATGGTAAAAGCAGGGAAATGAGAAGACTTACATCTTGGACAAACAAAATCCTGAGCTAGGAATAAAGAAAAAGGCTTTTATCATTCTTCTATGCCTAAATTCATTTCAATTGTTCAGTAGTTTAGAAGTTAGGCAGCTATGCTGGATTGCAATTCTTGATTCAAACACCTGACTTTGGGTTCCTGTAGTCCCTTTGTAATCATTTGAGATCTAGTCAGTGTCTCCAATGGAGGGAGAAAGAGAGTCATCTCACCAGAAGCAACCATTGGTTCTGACCATCTGAACAGTGGCCTCTGCTCCACCAGGCCTATTTACTGCTTCTCCACTGACTTTAAGAGGTCCCCAGGCACTTGCTCCTGTTGGCACTTTCTTGAATGTCTCAGTTTGGACCTGAACAACAACCCTCGTTGGTCCCAGTAGTCCAGGCTTTTTTCTACACCCAGAGAGAAAAAATAAACCCATCTCAGAGAAAGTTCATCCCCTCCAAAACAGGTATAGAAGAATTAGGATATACTGTCTTCCAGGAGTGCCTGCCCTGCTCCCAGCATCACAAGGCAAAGTTTATTGGCTTTCTTTGGAACAGATGTACTGAAGAAGACTCATCACACTTTAAAAATAGATGGTGCTATCACTTAAACTTCAGATCAGTGAAATAAATCCCACTACTGCGTCTCCCTGGAAAGGCTGGTCCTCAGTATTAGTTTGCTCATCTAAAATGCTATTTCACTTAAACCAGAATTCAGGCAAGCCCATGGGAGCCTGACTAAATGGCAAGATAAGCAGTGGACGTGCAAGCTTGGCTTATGTCGGTGCCCATCAGGAGCTCATTTGCTTTTAGGGGAACCCAACATTTTTGCCCACACACCATCTCTGAATGTGACAATTTAGTAACTTTACTATTAAAGGGATGAGTTTCCTTCCCATTTTCTGAAACTTTTGTTTCACCCTCATTGCTATTAACTCCTGCTACTATTTGACTTCAGCAAAACAGAGCTCATTTCTGTTTATTACTGTTTAATTTTGTACATGCTTTCTCCCCTCTGTTTCACTGTACTGCTGGGTTCTCCATCCTGCTGTGGGTCCGTAACTAAGATCTGTTTCAACAAATCTGGCTGCCCACTATTCCACCTTCTTTTATGGTCTTTGATAATAGCCAGTAAGCTACTTTCCCTCTCACTAATTACAGCTGCCTTATTTTCTTTTCCCTAACTCCCCAGATGTACTGTCCATACAATTTGCATCACTATGGGGCCATTTCTCCACCTTACGTAAAATCTCCTTCCCCATGCCCTACCCTTTCATTGGTTTTACAGCTGTACAGATATGGCTGTGATTTTTTTGTGTTTCAAATCCCAAAGTAGTGCTTCAGATTATGTACTTAGAAACTAGGAACAAATACTGGATGCAACCTTCAAGACACAAAACTAATGGACCCTGAAGATCAAATTCCTCCAGAATAGATATAAAAAACTATGGAAGCCAATGGTTTTGCTGCTTAGGCATGGAGACATGCTGTAGACAGAAGAGGGTGATCTGTTTTCCCTGTCTACATCTAACATTGTCATTAAATCATAAAATCAGAGAATCATAGAATGGCTTGGGTTGGAAGGGAGCTCAAAGATCATCTATTTCCAATCCCCCTGCTGTGAGCAGGGGTACCTTTCACTAGACCAGGTTGCTCACTCATCCAACCCAGATGCAGCACCTTGTACTTGGTCTTGTTAAACCTCATGCGATTCCCATGGGCCCACTTCTTGAGCCTGTCCAGGTCCCTGTGGATGTCATCCTGTCCGTGAGGTGTGTCACCAGCACCACTCAGCTTGGTGACATCTGCAAATTTGCTGAGGGTGCACTCAATCCCTTTGTCTATGTCATTTATGAAAATATTATACAACACTTGTCCAGGTTCAGACCTCTGAGGGTCATTGAGACTCTGAGCCATAGACCACTGCCCTCTGGATACAACTGTCCAACCAAGTCCTTATCCACCCAACAGTCCACCCAGAGAATCCATCTCTCTCCAATTTAGAGAAGAGACTAGTCTCTCTAAAGTCTCTCTAAAGGGACTAAGAGTCCCCCCCTCTTGTGGGGGACTGTGTCAAAGGCTTAACAGAAGTTTGGATAAATGACATCTGTAGCTCTTCCCCTATCCACTGATGTAGTCCCTCCATCATAGAAGGCCACTGGGTTGGTCAGGCAGGACTTGCCCTTGGTGAAGTCATGCTGGCTGTCTCCAATCACCTCCCTGTTCTCCACATGCCTTAGCACAGCTTCTAGGAGGGATCTGTTGCATGATTTTCCCAGGCACAGAGGTGAGGCTGTCAGGTTGGTAGTTCCCAGGGTCCTCCTTTCTACCCTTTTTAAAGATGGGCATAAAGTTTCACTTTTTCCAATCATCTTAGACTTTAGCTGACTGGGTGAGTTACATCAATCTCTATTTAATAATGGCTTCTTCTTGCTAGCTTTAGTATAATTGCTTTGATAAAATTGCTTTGATACAGTGCACTATACCACAATATATTATACACTACTAGTAGCTTCAACTTTTATACTGACTAGTAATAATTCTGATTGAGATCTTTTGTCTAATCATTTGCCATAATAAATAATTCATTTTATATTAATATATCTGATTTACTATCTTTAATCCTGTAGGACAAGGTTACTTAAACCATTGACAGTCTGAAGTTGATTGGACCCAGGCTCCTCTCTCAGAAGTTTAGAATGCAAAGGGCTCCTTTCTACACCTCATGGTTCAACAACAGGGCTTCCCTAACTAACTTTGTCTGAAGCTCCCACTCCTACCCATGATAAAGGCCAGGAAGGCCTTTCCATGCCTTGTCAGTGGATTTTCAGGAAGAAGGATCACTACGTTTTGGAATGATAAAGTCCTGTTTCCAATTATTGAAATCTGAGCAGACAAAAGTGCAAGAAGACACTGCTGGACTATGACTCAAGCTGTGCTGAACATCACATCTCACCATCTGTCTTCATCTCCGCATCTGTACCTGAAAACAGGGACTTCATAATGAACTATGAACAAAAAAAAAGGGCACACATCATAAAACTGGATGGGTGTGGGCAGGCCCTGCAGCTAAGCCAGCTTAGACCTTTATGGCATGTCACTTAAACCATAGCAAGCCCCCTTCAAAAAGAAAAATGGTTCAAAGCAAGCAGTATCTGAACATCTTCTGCAGCTGTCAGGGCCAGAAGCATATTTCAACAGTCCAAAAGCCTGCGCTTCTGGCAAAGATACGAATTTGTGGTGTGACACTCTTAAGGGAGAGGCTGAAACAAAGAAAATGGTTTTGATGTTCCAAAGTTAGAAAGAAGTTTTCAGGTCTTTCAAATTCTTCACAGTTTATTATCACTTACTGATTAATAAACTACCAGTTATATAAATGACCAGCCAGTGAAATAGGTAATGGAGTGTATTTAGATAAGATGAAGTTGCACCTATCCTCTGTACACCGTTTCAGAAGTTCAAGTTAGTGGGAAAGTCCTGGGCCCACTAAATTCATAGAAATTTTATAACTGATCCCTGTAGTGCAAGATTTCACCAGCGGTTCTCTTTGTTCAGACAGGTATTGAATTCTTGACTTCGAACTTTGGTTTTTCCACACTAGCTTAAGAGTGTTTCAAATGCACATAAAAAACCTGAAAAGCATGAATATCCAGTACGTCCACTGCAGGCATCCACAGCAAAATCAATTTTAGCAGTGCAAGTATATAATTTTCAGAAATTTTGGTAGTTATATCCCTTTCCAATCTTGAACAAACAAAAAATGCATACTAGTGGTAGAGTTAGAGCACATCACTCTCTCCTGAAAACTGCTTCCAAGCATGGAAATGATTTTTTTTTTGTTGTTCTTATCATTCTTATCATTTTACAAATGCAGTATCTCTACAACTGCTACAGTCAAAAGGTAGAAAACCCATGTTGCAATAATACAAAGAGCAGGTTCTGCCATTTGAACGCTCATATAAAACAAGAATTTATTTAAAGAAAAAGGACATACTGATATTGTGGATTTATACATAGGCAATTTGTGTTGTCTTAAGAGTTAAAGTAGATATAATATCAACAGAAGTTGAATATTAATGTAGCTTTTTTATTGCATTTTCCAAAAATAGTTATGATAAATTTACACTAACTGTAAAAAAATCATTTTCGTGACTTTTACCTGGCACGTTAGTGCTGCTTAGTTGGCAGGCAGTAATTTGTTAATCCAAGGTGGTCAAATTATTGTGATTTATGTGACTGTACTCTTTTCATGTAACCACTGTTGAATACCAATTACTTCACATCTGATACTTAAGTTTAGACTTGGGACAATCCATCTCTCCCACGTGGAACAAATGCAGCTCAAAATGCCTGGATAACTTAATGGTTTTTCTTATTCCTGCATCTCTTATTTGGGGCAAATCACCATTTCAAGTAATTTTTATGAAGCACTGTTTGCAAATGTAAGGTGCTTTGAAACTGACAGTAATAAGTGCCTCCAGCAGACTGAAATTACAGATTAGACAAAGATCTTTCATAAGTCTTCATAAGTGTACTCTTCCTTATCTCAGCTTAGATAAAAGTGGCAAACTGGACTACCTGGACAAACAGGAATTTGTTGGATGCTTTTTTACTATATCCTTGAAAAATTACTGTCAGTTCAAGGATTGCCTGATCTACACGGATGAAGATCACTACTCTTAGCAAATCACAAGAATTTGGAATAGTAAAAGCAGAGCTGAAACCAAGACTTCGAGTCTTACATACCTTAGTGAGAATTTCCACAGAGGAACTGACTACATCAATATGCAAAATATCTAGTTTAGGTTACAAAAAATCTTATTTAATAACAATATTTTTCTTTCTGTGACTTTTCAGCAAAGCAGCAGTTCTTACTTTTCAGCCTATGTTTCCACTGCTGGCAGCCATGCAAACACTGATTCCCTAAGTTGCACCAAAACTGCAGCGCTGGCACAGAAAAAACCCAGTGCTCCCCACATATCCACCTCTTCTTGGCCCAGTCTGCTTCCCAGAGGAAGAAAGACAGGGTTTTCAGGAGAAGAGAAGAGGAAAGAAAAGGGTAGACATCCTCCATGCACCCCAAGGTGCTGCCTGGGTGTAGCTGGGAGGCACCCCCGGAAGCTCAGAGCTCCCATAGCTCTGATGTCCCTCAGTACAAACAACAGATGCCCCATAACTCCTGATGAACACATACATTTAAACACATCGTCTCTGTAAAACTCCACGTATTGCTGAAGGCTTAGGTTCAGAAGTGACAAGGTTACAGAATTGACCCCTAAGGACAGCTCAGAGCTGTTCTCATTATTGCTGTCTGTATTGCAGCTGTGATACTGACAGCGATCAGATTGGATCCCTTGCACTGCACTGCGTGCGGATACACAAGATGGCAGTTTTCCACACAGAAAGGTTTTGCGTTCTAAATTTAAATGAGATCTCATTTATAAATAGCAACAGAACAATGTCATTAAATACTCTCCTTTGCCAGCGTCATGATGATTCCAAATTGCATCAATGGAAGCAGAGAAAATTAACAGCTTTGCCTTAATCCTTTGTATGTTATGTTGGGGAACTTGTCAATATGACTCCATTCCCAGCACTTCTAGTCCTGTAATTTGAAGTAAAAAAACCCTCACAAAATAGAATGTCCCCAAAGACAAACTATCTAAACCAGAAATGGCAAGAGAATTAAGGTAAAAAGTTCAAAGCTGATGGTACTGCCCACGGCAACCTCTGAGATTGTGCTTCTCGAAAAAAAAACAAAAAAAACCCCAGTAAACCAAGAACCACACAAGGCAAAAGTAAGAATTAACTTTCTTATTTTGCAGTGGAAGTCCCCTACAGTTGAATATTAATTCCTTTTCTTAAACAGTTGGAGAGAGCATCCTATACAACTTGGTTTCAGTGTGCTGCTCACTAGAATGTGTTGGTCTCCATTATATACTGAAGCCTACAAAGGCATAGTTAAATGCCATGTAAATAACAAACCACAGCACATTTTACCAGATGGCTGCTCAAAGGCTCATTGTAGGCATCCAGGAAATCTACAAAGATAGCATTCAGAATGGCAGGAGTTGCTAAGTGCACCTCTAGGAGCAGTATCAACAGCGATGCAGGAAAACAATTGAAAAAGGCAAGTCTGATGTATCACTGCACCACCCTAGTTTCACATGACTCTTATACCAGCGATTTTCCCAGGAATTGGTCCAATTCTATTTTGCTGGACAGAGTCAGAGTGGTTTTAGGCAGAGTAACAAAGCAATGAATCAAATTTTCTACAAACTCCTATTGTAGATTTCTCCCTGTCTGAAACCAGGAGGAAATATGAGATATCTTCAAAAATAACTGCAAAGAGATATCATCACAGTGATCTTTCATTAAGAAAGAGGCGCAAAATGCTTACCGAGGCCAAAAAAAAAGTGGAAAAAACTTACTTTCATTACCAAAGTTATGACATGTAGTAGAGATTTGGGGAGATAAAGCATTTCCTTGCAAAGCAACTACATGCACATACTCTGAGAGCCTGACTGCTCAGATGCAGAGGTGGACACTGCTGCGGCTTCCATGTAGGGGAGCTGTGCTATATATTAAAATTATAAAAGAACTCACAACCCAATCCAATATGCCATGCAGGGTGTAAGCTGCCACAGGCTCAGGCTTGCTGGGAAGGCTAAAGCACAGACACAGGATCAGGTGGTTGCCCATCCAGGAGGCTGCTAGCCTCATTGCCAGCAGCATTTCAGAAGGCACCTTGGAAAGGCTAAGAGTTGTATTCTTGTTCCCATGCTCTCTTTTGTTTTTTGTTTTTTTTCTTAATTTAGTTTACTACAAATAGTATATGTCTAGATATGAGAGAGGAATATATAATAGTTTATTTCAATTCCACTACCAGTAAAAATTCTTATTGCTTAAGCATTCTGGTGAAAACAAGTAAAGGCAAATATCAGCGCATTTAAAAAAAAAAAAAAATTATATATAGGAAGCTCTTTAGGGGAATTTCTGACTTGAAATCAAAGCCAAAAGAAAAAATAAGCTGAAAGATGCAAAGCTGTGATGACCTCACATTCAAGGGAAGAGGATTTCTGATAACAGAGAACAGGAGTGAGACTCAAAAAAGAGGGGCTTAATATTATTACCCGTACAGCTAAATTTATTAGGGTCAACAAAATGGTATAAATGTGAATATTAAATGAGAGACCCTAGAGTGGAGAATAAAGACAGGAGGAGAGAGTCAGGCTAGTTAAATAGGGCAAACTTTAATGAAAGGGAAATATTGTGGGTGGGGGTTCAGAGAAATTAATTAATTCTAGAATTTGGGTGAATGAAGCATGCTACTTGAAGCAGGTGACCTTTTCAGGGGCCTGGTGGGGGTGCCATCCACCTGCTCAGCCTAAAAAAAATCACAGCTAAACGCTCAGCTACAGCTATACACATTCTGAACATAGCCTTTGAGGTTTTAGGTGTTTTGGGATTTTCTGATGTTAAGCCTTAACCAGTGTGGAATCAAACATTCCTTCCTGAAAATACCAAGCTGCCCTTTCTTTTCTTCAGTTTCTTGTTTTGGGCTTCCCTTTGCCCAGAAATATATTACACATCATTATCTAGAGAACATGTAGAACGAGGGCAATAGCTAGATCCCTTGGAATGGAATGAAATGAAATTAAATAGTTATTGCAGTTTGGGAGGAGTGTGCATGGTATGAGAAAATACCAAAGGCTTGGATGGAAAACAAACACTGTCAGAATTTCTATCTGTAATCAGAATTTATTCTTAAATCTCCAAGTACACTCAAGTAGCTTCTTGAAGTTCTCTTTTGTTTTTTAAGGTTAGCCCCCAGGAATTTGGGGGTATCATGTGAAAGCCCTGATGGACCAATAACCTTTGCAGTCAATGAAAGGAAATATTGAGGCTCTTTGCCAATGCAAAAGAAGAAGCAAACTAACTAAAAAATGAAATCAAGCAAAATCAAAACAGAGAAAGTGCGGTGTTTAACGTTATTAAAAAGAAATAAAATCAAATGAGCTGTTAGAAGAGTTCAAATTATAGTGCTTCTATTAAGCCAATGATGGCAGCATACTCAATGAAGAGAAGCCCACAGTGCATTCAATGGATGTACAGCAGAACATTTTATGAAGTGCCAGCATATATTCTTGCAATAAGAGAATATTCTCACTGAAAACCAAAATAAAACAAAAATTTTGGGGGGCCAGAATCACCGGCCACCTCAACCAGGAAACATATACCCTTGTTTTCCATAAGGAAAGGTGAGCTTTTTATGGTTCCGTGAGGCAAACATAACCTGAAATTCACACACTTCTGGTAATGACTGCCTGTATTCTGCATTTTTTACATGGCTTTTGTTGTTGTTGCTGTTGTTTTGTTTGGTTTGTTTTGTTTTTTAAGAGGAATATTCTGGCAAATTTTAATTGCAAGCTTCAGTTTTCAGGACAAAGTCCCTGCTGGCACCCTTTGAATCATATTTTTTTTAGGCAGATGCATACTGAAAGGATAGCTTTTCTTCTCAGAATGTTATCCAAAATTAAACAGAACGACAAGGTGCAAACTAATCCAGGCTTGACTTCTCAGTGTTAATACTCATTTGTGTATCATGCTTAAAATGTATGGGTTGGAGCGAGAGTGAAAACAGATTTCAGACATTGCTAGATACATGTGTGATTACGCATATGATAAATCCCCCCAAAATTCAAAGTCACCTTCAAATAAAAGTCATGAATGCAAACCATGCAACCCACATGTGAATCTCTTCTCACAAAAGACACAAAAGAAATGAAAAAAGTAATAAAAACGGTCCTAGTTCTTGTGACATCTCTGTGCCCATTCACAAGGCTCCTTTTAACTTTGTAATATTAACCACCATAAGGAAGCCTCAGAAGGAAAAGGCATTCTGTCTTGAGCAGCAGGGATATAAAAGCAAGGAGCACAGGGAATTCATAAGGAATGAGCTAGATTAACCTTTTCTATCTCTAGTCTTTCTCTTTTCTCTCAAAAGAAAGAAAGAAATTCCAGGTTAACAGCTTCTCCATTTGCAGTACTATATCATTTCTCATCCTAAAAATTTTTAATATCCACCCTCAGATTAGCCAGTGCTAAACAGTTAAGGAGTAAAACATACTAATTTCCATATGTTCTATTTTTTAATTACCATTTTCACCAAAAAAATCTTCCGTTTCCTAAAAATTTTTTAGCAAATCTGTAGCTGGTTAAGATGATCAAGGTATCTGATTTGTAGCAATTTTCATATTACTTGGGAATTCCCAAATCAAATTGTGTTAACTGGTGAACTTTAACCACCATAAATCAGAAAGCTCTGGTAAACTGGGACATGCATTGCAGTTTCTCCCACCAACAAATACCAGTAATACTCCTGGGGGTCCTACAAAGCAAACCTGCAACTAATAATCTCTGGTGAGTTATGCCCAATATTTCAGTTGCAAGTGGAAAATGGGTGTGGAATAGGCTTGGGCTTCCAGAATTGTACATTTGTCAACAACAGGAAAAAAAGGAGAGAGAGAAAATCAGTTTGGCTGATCAAAGTGTGTGTAAAATACAAAGCAAATTCCTTGTCAAAACTGGCAGCAAGAGAACAGAAACACTGTCTTAACAATTTTAGATCTATTAGGAACAGCTGAAAACCAGCACATTGCAGAGGATATTTGCTAAGAGTAAGCCAAAGATGATTGTGATGGCAAGTAATAAAAAAACTGAAACTGCTTCCATACATGGGAAATTATGTTCAATTCACTCATTCCATAGGTTTGCTCAATCTTGATAAAACTGAATGGGAAACTGCACACAGACAAGATAAAAAACTTGATGAATTTTACTTTTGTGTATCCAATCCTCATGAGCAGGCCCCCTGTAGGGCTGATTATAGGACTAACAATCCACAGTCAGCCCCCCTCCAGATTCATTAAAGCCTCACAACAAAACTTGAAGTAAACCAAACTTTTTCCTTCTTACTTCAGAGCCATTTTACTTGTAGTTTCTACCCCAAGCTTTTCCCTGCTAAAGAAAGAATTAATGAAACTCCATAATAGTTTTAATCTCTTGACAGATTTATTAATATTCAAAAGTTTTAAATTAAAAATGCAGCTACAGTTCTCATGATGCAGCCAAAAGAGCCCACAAACCACTTCAGTTTCATTTAATTTTTACTGCAAATGGACAATGTCCAGCACAGGAAATCCTGGTTACTGCTGCTGACCACGATTATTTCCACTGCAGAATGCAGCTGCTGTGGACTCTTGGGATCTTAAAGGATTAGTGAAACTAAATGCTTTGAGATATGAGTAGGTTGGAAAGTTGCTGCAAAACTAAGGCCACCTCACAAAACAACATTTCACCTATACATAATACAGTTGCATGTGCATAACTATATGAAAAGTGAATTGTGCCAAAACACCAACTTGATCAGACGATATAAAGAGTGCTTTCCTGTGAAACAGCAGTGTATAAAGAGCACTATGAAGGTAAAATAGTACATGGACACCACAATGACCACCGTACAGAAGAGCTCACCTACCATGTGAGATTCCAGTCGAAAATTGTTTCTTCTTTAATCGTCTCCTCCCTGAGGCTTTGTGCATATTGAAACACATGAATGTAACCCCAAAAAATGCCTAGCACAACACAAATGCTAGCAATTATCTGTTTCTTTCAATTTTGTTTAGTAAAAGAAGTAAAAAATCAGTCCTGCTCTTTTTCATCCACTCTGCACCAGATGAGTCCTGCAAACACCAAAAGGCATCTTTCTTCATGTAAGAGGTTGGTAGAGAATGCAGAGAACTCAACAACCAAGGCTATAAGAGCAAGAATGTGGGAGCCTGAGTGGAGCAGAAATAGAAATTGTATCACTGTCACACACAGCAAGCAAGAACACTCAAATACCAAGTCTGTAAAAAGGTCATAACCCATGTCATGTATGCCAAAGCAGGACTGTGAAGGACTTTTCACAGCAGTGAGTACAGCCATGGCCTTTGAAGGAGAGAGACTACCATGGCTTCTATGGTAGAAGGACAGGCAGTACATTTGTATCCTCACCCTTGTACATGTGAGGCTTTTAAGGGTCTTTTGAGTAAAGCTGTGTACGTTTCTGAGAGTCTTGGAAAGAGTGGATTGTTTATGGGAAGGGAGGAGTTAACAGGGAGGGTGGCCTGGGCTGGAGGAATGTTGGGCAGCTAGTGAGAGCAATGTGAAGATAAGAGCAGGGCATAAGGGGAGGAAAAAAATGCTGTGGGGATCACACTGAGGAGTACAAGGCTGGGGAATGTACCTTTGCTGCAGAAGGGCTAAAACCTGCTGCTGCTAGGAGAGGATGGTGAGGGTGGGAGGAAAGACCAAAGAAAGAAGTTTCAGATATCACAGTCTGCGGGGAAAAATAAAAACTGAGTTGGCTAAGGCTAAGGTAACTGTTACAAGTGGTGCTGGAGAAAACAGAGAGGATAGGAGGCGGGAAGGTGAGGATCACCACTCTTACATGAAGATAACTGAGAAGCTTACACAGAAATGACAGGTAAAATGGGTAGAGCAGTACAAACCAGAGGACGGCTACCAAAGTAGGGTCTTGATGACTGGCACAGAGGGGTTTGGATTGATCCCTGTCCACCTGGTACTGCTCCTTGTGAAAACAAATCACCCCCAGTCGACCAACGCATATCTAAGTCACCTGCCTGAAACAGTCTGTGCAGCCACAAAACGGTTCATGTGCAACCCACAAGAAACACCAACAAAGACGAATGAACTGTGCATATAGCCAGAGTTGAGATGTGTTAAAGCAGCTGGAAATGGTGTCTACAGGGCTTTGTTTGAAAGAACAAAAGCCATATGGGTCCAGAGTCGCATGTTAAAGCAATTATTGTCTGTGGTTATTAGACGGGTGCCAGAGGGAGGTGCAGCCCAGATATGGTGAGCTAACATTCAAAACAGTAGTGTTGGAGGATTCACTCATCCCTTGCACATGATTATGGGTCCTCTGAACCCTGCTAACATAAACAGTCTGGATTCAGCAGGGCAGCTTGGCAGGGCTGGGAATACTCTCTAGGAGGGAAGAGAGCCCAAGGAACCTAATAAAAAGGAGAAGGCAAATATGTACAAAGTAAAAGACACAAGCAGTTTTAATGCTTGCTAATACAGACCCTGAAGATATACAAGCAAGGCCCCCGTAAAATAAAGACAAGATGGATCCCTGTAGTTCTGTGTATGGGACTTGACTACAGGATGGCACAGAGGGGTTTTTGTATTTTTATTTTTCCAAGAATGCTGCATGAGTCACGAAGATGGCATTGGAATTAGAATAATTGAGTTTCAAATTAAAAATTGAGTGCCTGGGAGAAGATACAGCCAAATGGACTAAGAAACCACTAACCACCTTCATGCATAGATTGGCAAAACTGTATGCTAGAAACCAAAGAGATCTCAAGAGTCAAGCGTTGAAACCAAGAGCAGGAGATCTCCAGCAATACAAAAGCAACACTTGCAGCTCCACTATCTGAGGAATATTTAGATTTTAAGATTGGGCAGGACCAGTTGCTCAACCCTTTGGGAGACAGCAGATTAAGGTATAGTTAGCCAGGAGATACTTATAGCACCAATCCTACTGAAGATGCAATGAGTAGTTCTAGCATGTTGAGAAAGTTTGGTGCTGTTACTGATGTCTTGAAACACACTGGGTGCCTGAGAGACACAACAGAGCTTGGCAAGTCTTTCAGGAGGGGTAATGGTATTTTATTCAGCAAGACAGGAGAAAAAGGACAGTTTAAGCAATGATCTCTGCTTAGAAAGTAGTCTTACTCTGGATCTCAGTAATAATTGTTTGTACAGGGGTAAGGCAGCAACAGAAAGCCCTGTAGTGATCTTGGTTACACAGTGGTGAGTGACAGCAAAAGCACCACTTGAAACACCCCAGGGATGAGTGGCAAGAGAAGTTTGTACAGATATGCTCGAGATAAAATACTGTAGAAGGATTAATACTTTTATGTTAGGATCCAAAACCACAGAAACCACATGAATGTCCAAGCGAGGCTGAGAAAGGTTTGTGACCCACTATTATTAGCCCAGTGGTTATGGAGTACTAGTTCAGTGACCCAGCTTATCTTAACCAGTGTATCAAAGAGTGATGAAAGGATCTGGAGTCTGGTTTTCAGGGCAGTAAACACTGTCACTCCACAAACAGCACCTTATGCTGTTAGACTGCCAAAACCCATGGCCACAAAACTACAAGGACAAAAGCAGCTTTCAGTCATGGACCTAGAAATCTCTTTTTTTAACTTGGTCTTTGGAGTGGGTTTTTTTCCATTTTCCCTAGAAAGGAGGGCTGGGATAAGTGTGTTTCTATATTTCAAGGGAACCAATACGACTTCATGTGAATTCCTTGAGTTTCACAATGGTATTCCAAGACATTTCACATCACCTGAATGTGTGAAAAATTAATCCATGAGTGAAGGAAAAGCAAAATATCATAGATGCTGTAGCAAATGTCCATTGGTTTTGTTGAAAAACTTTATGTTTCTTATAACTGGGGATGTTCATATATCATTCATACACACAAAATTATGTGTTAGGCTAGTAAGGAACAAGAGATAGAGCATTCAGCACTGCCCATAACTCATGTGACTGCTAAAGGAGTTTAATGTATGATTTATACAAGGAATAAAAACTCTTAACAACATTTGAAATCTGCTGACAACTGAAATATCTCTCTAAATTACTCTTCTGTGTTTTAGAGCAGGAAAAAAATTGTATACAGTAAATTATTTAAAAATCTTTTTTTCAAAGTTCATACATCATGAAAAAAAAGTCAGTTTTTCCATATCTTTTTTCAGTATAATAATCATCAGCCTTGGATGGCTTTTTATCACTAGATGTTGATACCAGCAAACATCGTGTGCAGGAGTCAGTTATTGAAAATAACAATTTGGCTTTTTGCAAAGCAATTGGTGCTGCAGTTATCTGAATGGCTGCTTGATAGGAACCGCTTGCAACCTACCCTGGTTTCTGCTTTTCCAGAACTGATTCCTGTGGAGTTACAACCCAAACTTCATCTCAATGGCAAAATTAGACTGGAATATTTTAAGAATTGCAATGTTAGTGTAACTGAACAGCTTAAAAAATCAGTAATAGCACCTGTATTTTAGCATTTGAAATTACTGAGAACTTTTGAAACAGCACAGAACAAAAGCCAGCTTAAATGAAGCAAGCTAGTAGTAATATTAGAGTGGCAGTTGAACTTAAATTGCTGGTGTATTTTCATTAAAATTGATAATCTTTCTCAAAGGCTCTGTAAACTGCTGGACCACAGAAGGGACAAGGACAGCAGTGAAAAGTTGAGCCTGGCTGTGTGAAGATCATCCTGTGTTGAACAAACAGTAACCAATAAGCTGCCAACTGCAGTTTCTCTTTCGAGCTGACCGCATCCATCTTTTCCTGCTCCTTTACTGATTTCTTTGACACTCGCTTCTTTAAGAGAGCAATAATAGAGCCAGGAATACATGGTTGCAGTGAGACGGCATCATAGCACCCCTGTGGCTGCGCCATGGAAGATATTTACCCCGTGTGGGCAGGGGAAAAGATGAGAGACACAAGTGTTCCTACTGTGGGTCAGGGCATTTGCAGGTGGCCAGACACTGGGCTGCAAACAGAGCACTTGCCCTCAGCATGGCACGTCCTCATGGGCTGCGGGCAGCTTTCTGAAGGCACCTGTGGTGCCCTGGGCTTGCCTCACTGCCCCTGTCTGGGGACACGGTGAAACAGGAGGATGACAGACAGCTAGCTAAAAAGCTGCTACTTATTCAAAAATCCATGTACATATTTAGGGTAAACTTTCATGACCAATGTTTCCCTTTCTGCCATTTTTCTTTCTTTGCTAAGCTGAAGGACAAGGGTGTCTCTGCTAAGAGGTGAAGGCAGCTGGGCATGGCTGGGGAAGAGACAAGTCAGTCTCTGCACTTCCCTGCATCAGCAGGTAAGAGGGCTTTCAAATGTTAGTATTCTCATCCATAATGACAGCCTCTCTGAAAGGCTGGAAAAGCCTCAGCAGCTCGATGCGAAGGGAGGATTCTTTCCTATTCATCTAACACTTTACAGTACCATGCTTTGAGAAAGCAGAAAATAGTTTTCAGTTACAAAATAATTTTTTCTGTGGTTTTCCAAATCACAGACAAAGGAAAATTAATAAGCTAGACCCATTATTCTCCACATTATACAAGAAAAAGGATCTTACAATGTAAAGGCCACTGGTGATTTCAACAGTTGATCTGTGATCAGGTACAGAATGTTGGGTCTGTGTTTCTTCACCCCTCATGTAATTTTAATAGCAATGACATAGCCACTGTACTTTAATGCTGTCTTGGTGATGAATGAAATTTAAAGAACTGCCAGCAAAACCTGCATTTTCTGTTCTAGGGACACCTTGTTTCTTCAGTGATTTTAAACCTCACATTTTAAATGTATTAAGTTTAATCTAATCTGTGAAACAGCACTTCCAAGAGCAAAGTTTGCAGTGGAAAAGAAAGTGGCCTGATCTTTTTCCAAATACATTAAACTCAAATCACTCTGGAAGATAATAGCAACCAGGAGCCTAAAAAATCTCTCTGCTCAATAAATATCCTTGAAGACTAGCATACAGATTTTTTCAAGCTCTTCCGTCCCATACAAAATACTGCTTTAATGTACTGAAGGAGAAAAAATGGTTTAAATGAACCTTCATTAAAATCTTAATTACTTAAAATACATTTGATTTTCATTGATTTTCTCTGTTAAATATTATGAATGTTTATTCTTTAATTATATTTGATTTATTTTTTATTGCTTCATATGTTTTCCTGATTAATTGACCCTGTGGTGTTTATAGGCTTAAGTGCAGGCTTCACCACTAGACCATTTCTGGTCCTGCTGTCAGTTGTGAATCCCACCCTCATGTGCACCAGCAACTAGCTGTGTAAGGACAGCTTGACTCCAGATATCTTTATTCACAGAGTAGAAAGCATTTGATAAACTCAAGATACTTCCACTTAGTCTCTGATCTTGAACCTTCACATTATATGTGTACACAGTACAGGCTTTTATGCCAGATAATGATAAAGATGTTCGATAGGCTCCTGTTTTAATAGTAGTTCAAGTCCTACATCAGCAGCAGAAGTATAAAGTCCAGTGTAATATTATGGTAAAATCCATTATTTAACTGTAGGATAACATATACTGCACCACTTGAGCTTTACCATTGCAGTCTATAAGGTAATAATAGTCATTTCAATGAAATTGCAGCCTTGCAAATCTCTGCTACATACACAGTCTTCTTCACTGTAATAAAAGATTTACAAGGCAATATGTAGAACTTAAACATTTTAAAAGCTGATGAGGATGTTTGAAGCAACAGAGCACTTTGCAATAGTTAATGGTAACAGATGGATGACAAAAATGAGTCATGATAATAATATTTTTCAGTAGAGATGTGGGCAAAAAAGATGTTAAATCGCTTTTTTTCTTAATGCTCAAACAGATATTTTTTCCCAGTGTCTTCTTTAACCCAGATCTCTTTCCAGTACAAATGCTCTTTGGTCTCTGCACAGGAAGGCAGACGCTGCACCCTTATTCCCAGTCTGCTCACCACTAACCAGGTTGGCTTTCTCATGGGGTTGCAGGTCCCCACATGCACACAGGTTGCCCAGCACAGGAGCAAAAACTCATGGTGTTGACCCAAACCATGTGTCACACTCCTGTGTCCTTTCTTGCTCTCACAGCCTGAATATTTAAGAGGAAAAAGGAAAACATTGTCCTGGTCTGCCCAGAAGCCAAGGAACAGCTGCCTAGTGGTGTCAAAAGCCGCCTCACCAGCATCTCCCTCCCCTTCTCTTGCAGATGCTTTATATTATCAAAGAAGGTTTGCTTTCCTTGTTCTATAATATACTCTGCATGGTAATACCCACAAGCCACCCTTAGGTCAGCAATTAAAGGAAACAATTTAACAATGAAGAAAAGGCTGATCCAAATTGTCACATTCTCCTTGGGGACAGTGGGTTTTGTACCTTATTGTTTGGGGTTTTTTGGTTTATATTGTTTTGCCTTTGGAAGCAATGCCCATATTTTGTATTCCTCATGTCTGATGTGAAGTAGCAGTAACTTGATATGAAGGGCATCTTGAAATATTCTGCCTTTGTGAATATGAATGTAGGAATCTGCGGAAACTGTGAATGAACATTTACAACAAACTGTGAGCCTCCTACTGATGCACTCAAATACAAAACAGGAGGCGAGAGAGAAGGAAAAGAGATGAATTTGTTTTCCTAGCAAACAGCTGTCTCCTTTAACAGAAGAAACTAAAAAGAAAACAGTGTGTGAAGAGGCCAAAAGCTGCATTAATTACAGTATTTTTAGATGCTACAAGCACAATTTTGATAAACACTCTAAACTGTGAAAAAAATATACTGTCAATGCAATTAAGTCTTTTTCATGGTGCAGCATCATCAATGCATGTGCCTGCTGAGAATATATTGTAGGCTGTGCAATGCAGTTTCCCTTTGATTAATGATTCAAGGCAATCAGTAGGGACCACACCACCTCCTGGGGAATGCCACAGCAAGTAAGCACAATGTCATCATTTAATTTCTTCTCTTGACCTACATTACAGAGTGAAGACTCAGTCGCTATTAAGGGCCAAATTCCAGACATGGTTATAGAAAAGCAACTCCCACAGGGTTAAAACTAACACGTAGGCAGCTCAGGAGAAAAATTTGTATTGGAGAGATTAATTCTTGGGTATTTGGAGGGATGCTATTTATTTGTTTCTTTAGATCAAGTGCAGGATATGGGAAGGTGACAGAATAATCCTTATTCTAGTTTTAATGGCCAGGCTGCTGCAAGTTACTCATACCAGAAAAGCAATTCCTCTAGCCAGGAAAAAGCTAGATCTTGTTTCTTAGCTAGTTGGTATTTCTATTTAGCCAAAGTATGGCATTAGAGCTGGTGTTCTATCAGAACACACCTAAAAGTCAGCCCGAAATAATCTTTTTGCTGGAGGAACCCAGCAGTGGCATCAGTCTGTCAGCTGCATTGCTCTCCTTCAGTGACATAAAGTCCTCCATTTCACACCACTGGGCAGTGACCATATTGTCTCGTGAAGAATTCAGAGCTGAGTGAGGTAATGCAGCAGATTTGGTCTTATAGCCTTCAGCACTTGGAAAACACTAAGTTCAAAATGCTACAGCATCTCCTTCAAATATCATTTTCTACTGTTTGGGAAGCAAAACTGTCCTCTGCTTCCTGAACCAGCTCTCTGTACAGTACTTATTCTTGCTCAAGGACTCAGTCATTGTCTTTAAGTGCATCATTGTTTCAAGCAAGGATAAGTGAAAGGCCAACATCAGCAACGTTGCCAACAGCAGTGTTACTCTGGCATACTGAAATTTTCAACAGTGAGGGTAAAGCTCATCTGCACTAGAGGCATCATTTTCTCCAGGGCTAAGTGTTTGGAATGCATTTCTTGAATAACAAAAGGGTATCTCTATGTGCAAAAGCTATTTTCAGCTTTGACTTCATTTACAAACTCGAAGCATGTCCACTATTTTCATTTTTCCCATAAGGGATAGATGCAAGAATAGATATGATGGATGCTAGTCACAATACTTTCTGAACTCCAGAAAGTTGCCCAGACACTTCAGAATGAAAATTTACATGACATGAAATGGAACAAAAGAATATAAATGCTTTGATACATGAGATTGCAGATAAGAATAATCCTGGCTGTAGTGGAAGTTGTCAATTTAAGCAGCTTCACTGGGTTGTTAAACATCAACACACCTACCAGTGGAAGCTTAATATTGTTGCTAAATAAAAGTACTATAAAACTTTCTCTTTTCTTTTCTTTAAAGATAATAATTTAAATCCCTGTGGTGATGTTTTTGAAATATAGTCCACAGAGTCATGTACGTCAAAAACTGACTTCAAATCTGTGAATTGGCACCCATTAAGTGCTTCCTCTGAGTACAGTCATAAAAAAGATCCAGAACAAAACAGCACACTCTGTTCTTAGGAAGCCCACAAAGACCTACTTCTAGCCTAGCATAAAACAATTCAGGCAGTAATACTACTACTCTGTGGAATGTCTACTAAATTTGAAATTGACCAACACTTGCAAAGATGTATTATTTGGAACATTAACAAAAAATTTGTGTTTTCAACTTTCATAAGAAAGTTGATTTTAAATTTGCTGAACACAGCAGCTGCTGAAACATCTTTTATGTACTTATAGGCTGTTCATCAGCTGTCATGGGCTGCCATAGCTTTGCTCACCTTCAAACCAGAGATGGTTTAGTGCCTGCACCTTTCCAAATGGAATGGCACATAAAGCTTACTGTGTCACACAGTCTTGAATTAATCACTTAATTATTAAGCTTTATATGTTACACAAAACCAATTTCTGTTGCTGAATCCATTTAACTGGTATGTACCTCTTAAATTAGTAACATATCTTTTCTGAGCTACTTAAGGGGAATTAAGTTCTTTCATAAGCATCAGGCATAAAAATACAACTCCCATCCTATTTTTCCCATCTTCATGTATCTATCTCTCTTTATATAAGGAAGTGTTCCATTCTCCCTGAAAAGAGTAAAACTTTTAGTCCTCAAAATCTGGATTTCAAAATCCTTTAGGCACCTGGAACTGTGCTTCCAAGCTTAAGCAGAGCTGGTGGAAGACCGAGAGAGTTAAGGAGTAAAGTTACTTTATTGGCAGACAATCTCTATTCCAAGGATTTCACTTACTCATTAACTATTTCATATAAAAGTAAGTCCTTAGACCAAGCACAAGAAGCAATGTATCCTATTTCTGTTGCCCTCCCCTTGTGAGTCCTACCAGCTAAGGACCTCTGTCCTCAGAAATTAAAAGATTTAATTGGACCACTTTCAGCAGGAGGAAGGAGAGCAAACCAATCAGCCTACATCACAGACCTCTATTCCCTGAAGACATACTTTAGGCACTTAAATTCCTCATTAGCGAGACCTCAAATGTATATTTTGTAATTGGAAAAATAACTGAGAAGCAGCCAATCAAAGTTTAAGAATAAACTGGCTAGTCTTATTTTAATGAATGTAGGATTAAATGATCTTTAGAAGACCTCCTCTTGCTTCTCTGACTGTAGAGAAAATCTGGGCGTATTCCTGGAGCAAGAATCCCTTTCCCTGACTGCTGTTGCTGCTGCCTTCCTGTCTCATGTTCTCATGTCTACACTCATCCTCCCAACAGTCACTGGACTGGAGAAGCACAATTTGATAAAAATCAAAACTGACAAACTATCTACCTGATCAAGTGCTTCAATGTCCTTAGAGACCAAAATTCAAGGCCTAGACAGGAGGAACATAAGACATTGGTGACCACCTAGGTAGGATGGCAGCACTAACTGCTATCCCACGGGAGATTGGAGGCAGAAAGGGCAGGAAACGGGAGAATAGTAATTACCCTTATGAAGATTCACACTGGTATGTGACACAGAGATCACATTTTTACAAGGCCATTGATAAGTACATCCTGAAGCAGCTGTGAAGGCAGCCCAGAAACTGGAACGCTGCTCTTAACCTTGTTCTCCCTATCACATGCGACTTGGCTCAAAACTGCACATGTGAATCAAGATAAACTCTGTCCTTACAGGAGCAAAAAAGCCAAAAAGATACACCAAAATTTTCCTCTATTTCAGGATGTAGAGACACACAAAGACATTTAAACTTGTTTAAGATGAGCAGCTAAGAGAATTAAAACCTGACAGTCTGTGTGGAGATTGTTGCATGAGCAACATTGATGAATGCATACCACAGATTTTTCTTAAAGTATTTTTAGAAAGGGTGGAAAAGTCAGAAGGACTGAACAGCAGGTTGGGGAGGTTATTAGAAACAAGAAGGCATTCCTCAGAAGGCTGAAGCTGTGTCAAACATAAGAAAAATGAAGTTATCATGAACCCTGGCAGATTAAATGTAAAAGCATAAACAAGAGGGTCCAAAATAGGGTTTGAAGAGCAACTGTCAAAGGGAATTAAACTAAATATAAAATCTTTCTTCATACACATCTGTATCAAGAAATTTGGCAAAGTCTGTAAGGCCAACAGTTGATCAAAGTACTCAAGAGCAACATGAGAAAGGAAAGAATTGCAAAGAATAAAATCAGTTCTTTGTATTAGTGTTCATTGTGAAAAAAAACTGGGCAGAATTCCATACTGAAATTCTTATTTTCGGTGAACTCTGTAAAGGAGACCTCTGACCTCTGTATCATATTTTACAGTTACTTTAAGGTGATGGGTAGTAAACTGAAAAAACCTCTAGTATGAAGTAAACAGTTCTAAGAGAAATTAGGGATGAAATCAGTATTTACCAGCAGTAGCGAGTAACCTTTCTGTACAAAGCTGTCAAAATACTTGGAAAGGGTAAATGCAAGCTGAGTTTTTCAAAGCTGGTTAGATGATAATTAGATTTGGATACACAAAGAAAAACAACAGAGGTGGTGAAGGGTCTGGAGCACAAGTCTTATGAGGAGTAGCTGAGGGAACCAGTGTTGTTTAGCTTGGAGAAAAAGAGACTAGGAGTGGCACCTTATCATTCTCTACAACTGCCTGATAGGAGATTGTAGCAAGGTGGGGATCAGTCCCTTCTCCCAGGTAACAAGTGACAGAACAAAAGGAAATGGCCTCAAGTGGGGCCAGGAGAGGTTTAGATTGGATATTAGGAAAAGTTTCTTCATCAGAGTCATCAAGCACTGGAACAGGCTGCCCAGGGAAGTGGTGGAATCACCATCCCTGGAGGTATGTAAAAGATGTGCAGATGTGGCACTTAGGGATATGGTTTAGTGGTGGAATTGGCAGGGTTAACTTTATGGTTAGACTCAATGATCTTAAAGGTCTTTTCCAACCCAAATCGTTCTCTGATTCTTTATAAGGAAAATTCATAAAGGTTGATGAAAGGACCCTTATATTTTAAGAAATATAGATATAATTTCATCTTCATCAAAAAGAATATGACTAATCTATTTGTCAATACTTGAAATAATAGTTTAGGCTGTGGTGTAAGAATTTCAGCCCCCATGTCCCTCACAGCACACTCCTTCAGACACTAATTTTGGATTATTAATTCAATGGAAGATTGAATGCAACAGGTTACAAGAAAAGAATGCTATCATTCAAAACAAAATAAAACTACAGTAATAAATAGCCCCAAAATACCTGCCTGAAAACAGGCTGTTCACAGTCTTTGAGGTAATTTTAATGTCTTTCGTTTCATGTGTTGGAGTGTCTGCCTCTTAACTGCTTGTTCCTTTCATTGGTGCAGGTTTACCTAAATGACCTGAACTTTGAAGAAAATTTACTAAAAATTACCTAGCAAAGAGAGAATTTTTCGTGTGTTGTACTTTGCTCCTATTCTCAATATGTTGAATGACTGTACTTCTCAACGTTTATACAGCCTTTTCAGAGCAGTGCTTTCAAAGTGATATTGCTCACCATTTGTACCCAGATGTCTGCTTGTATGGACAAAGGGGATGTCAGAGCTGAAACATTGTCCAGGAAGAATATTCATCCCCTTTCTTTCCCCTGAACTACGCACATCGGACTTTTCCTCTCAGAAATTCAAGTGCGATCCAACTTGTCTAACTGCAGCTATCTATAACTTTCATTCTTATATTTCCTCTTAAAAATATCAGTATTCTGTAAGTCTAAGGATTCATCTGATTTTGTATTCTGTTTCTATCAATGGCTATAGCCACCTACCTGCTTGATGAGAGTAAAAACGGGGACCATCACATAGAAGCATAGAATGGTGTGGGTCGGAAGGAACGTTTAAAGACCATCTAATATGACTCTGCCATGGGCAGGGACAGCTTTCACTAGATCACGTTGCTCAGAGCCCCATCCATAACCTTACCTGAACATGATTCCCCGGAGTACTTTCCTAGCTTCCTTATGTTTTCCACTCAGATGATTCATAGAGCCTGATGTGATTTCTGGGTTACTAACCCCTAATAGATACTTCTTCCAAGCAGTTGTCCATTTCCTCCTAGAGAACTTTAATCACTCACAACACTGCCTATCAGCAAGCTCCTTGGTTCTGATTCCAATCCCATGAAGGAATTTCTCTTTTTTTCTGTTTTGTAATGGGCTTCTCAGATTAATTTCATGCCCCTAGTTCTTGTATTTGAAGAGGCAGCAGGCACCGTCTCCTTTTACCATGGCATTCATGATTTTTGATTTTTTATATGCCTGCCTCCTCCATGTCCCCTATCTCCATGTCATCTATTTGTGTCATCTGCTGTGGGTTAACCTTGGCTGGCTGTTGGGTGCTTGCCAAGCTGCTCTGTCATTTCTCTCCCCCTAAAAAGGACCGGGGAGAAAATTGAAAAAAAAAAGCTCATGGGTAGAAATAAGGACAGGGAAAGATCACACTTCAGTTTTTGTCATGGGAAAAACTTTACTTGACTTAGGAAAATTAATTTAATTCATTGACAATTAAACACAGTAAGACAGCAAGAAATAAGATAAAATCTAAAAACTCCTTTTCCCCCTCTTCCTTTTCTCCCAGGTTTAGCTTCCCTCCAGATGTCACTACCTTCTTCCCTGTGAGCAGAGTAGGGAGATAGGGAATGGGAGTTTCAGTTAATTCCTTATGCATTGTCTCTGCTGCTCTTTCCTCCTCCCACTCTTCAAGCATGGGGGCATTCCCACGGGATGCAGTCCTTCATGAACTGCTTTCCACAGGCTGCATTTCTTAGCAAACCCCTTCCAATGGGTGCAGTCCTTCAAGAACAGGCTGCTCCAATGAGGGCTTCCCTTAGGGTCACAAGTCCTGCCAGAAAACCTGTTCGACCATGGGCTTTTCTCTCCGTGAGTCCACAGGTCCTGCCGGACCCTGCTCCAGCATGATCTTCCCGTGGAGTCATAGTCTCCTTTGGGTACCCCACCTGCATGAAGTCCTCCAAATACCTGCTCCAGTATGGACCTCCATGGAGTGCAGGGGCTGCACCATGGGCTGCAGGGAAATCTTTTCTCTGGTGCCTGGAGCACCTCCTCCCTCACATTCTGGATGTCTTCACAGCTGCTTCTCTCACATATTCTCACAGTTCTCTCCCAGATGCTGTTTCCCAGCAGTTTCTGACCTTTCTGAAATACCTTATCCCAGAATCACTACCATCATCACAAGAGGGCTTGGCCTCCAGTGGCAGGTCTGTCTTGGAGCCAGCTGGCATTGGCTCTATCAGACACAGGGAAACCTTCTGGCATCTCTCAGAGAAGCCATCTCTGCACTTCACCCTGCTACCAAAACTTTGCCATGGGAACCGAAATCATATGGACAGTCCACCAAGTCCCAGGTAGTATGAAGGCTGTTCCCTGCCTTTGACTGTTCATTGGTTTTTCCTGAATATTTCCTTTTCTGCAACATGACCTTTTTGACAAGAGGGAATATGAACAATATGGTGTTCAAGATATGGGTGAACCACAGACCTGTGCATGTACACTTTGTTCTTCCATCATATTCTGTTATTTTCCTACAAATTCCTAGCAATTGATACTTTCTGATTGTTATTGAGATGGTAGGTCCATAAAAATAACTGTCGTAATCAATAATGTCTCTTGAAATCATTGGTTTTCCAAAAAAATAAAGATTTTTCCAGTCTTCTTTGCTAAAATCTCAATTTATAAATCTCCATCTATACCTCTGGTTTTGATTAAACATATATTTACTGAATATTTGGGATGAAAATTAGTAGTAGTAAAAAATTTAAAATAACAAGAATGTTGAAGTCATTTGCATGGCTCTTGCTTGTGTAAACAAGCCCTACAAGTACTCATGTATTAATTCAACTTTTTTCACACAGTAAAAGGGAGAAAGGCAAGAAACTCTCATAAAAAAATAATAAAAACATTAACTTGCCTGTGGCCAAGCCGAATACTTGCCTAACACCCTGACTAGGATACATTTACTGCCACTCTGAATCTATAAGCTCTCAGCAAATCAGGTGATGCTTGGTATGCCAACCAACTGGGCCTAGGGATGCTATAATGAGTCTGAAGTTTTACTTTTCCCTAGGGAAATATAAATCCCGCATGCATTCAATTGCTGTATTTCTGATACACGTGTTTGCGTAGAGAAGATAATGAGGTATTTATAAGTGGCATGATACATTACCCCATAAAATTGATGAGCGATCTATGCATCACACTCTAAGAGAATCAAGAAATTAATCAGTCACAAATTATCCATTCTTGCTTCTGAATTCTAATTTCTTAGAGGAGCTGTGAAAACTGCAAACTATTAAGAAGTCAAAAGTTAACATTCTGCAATAACAGATGATTTATCCATCTGATTTAAAATTGCTAATAGAAAGATCTGAGTGCTTATTTCTCTCAGGAAATAACAGAGGTGAATGATGCAGTCAGAGATGCAAAACAAAAGAAAAAATCTGCTAAAAGGGCATACTCAGGAGGTTTTGGCAGGGAGAAGAGCTATCCAAAACCATGAAGGTACACAGCCTAGGCAGGAATCCTTTCATAGTGAATGATACAGGCTAGGGGATTATCTTTCAGAAGTGTCTTTCAATAACTTGTGAAGAACTGTTCAAGGGCTGGAATAGATGAATGACTGGAGAAAGCATACCTCCACCATTACAGTATAATAGCCTGAAACTTAGCACAAGTCTTTGGACATGAGAGTTATTTTCACTTTTGGGCTGTTCCAGAGGCAATGTAAGTATTACCTGTTCCTTGCCAGGAGCTGGCTATAGTTCAGTCTTAGACAAGATGTACTTAGAAAAGATGTGTGCTTCAGAATCCTGCAAAGTTCAGAAATATTCACATCCAAGAGTTACTCCGCAGTGATGCAATACCTACTTTAAGCAGATCTACTGTTCATCAGCTAAAAATACCCTCAGATATTTCCAGTGAGAGACATGATATTGAAGAGACTTTTCTTCAGTTCATTGATTCCGTTAGATTTTGGGTTGTCTGTAATCCTTAAACACTGGGTAATGTTGTAGATAGAAGGATTAATTGTATCAGGTAAAACTGAGAGATACTTGGTTGAGAAGGAAAAAGGACAAAATAAAAGCGAGCCAAACCATGTTCAAGCGAACACACTGAGTTAATCTGGTTTGTTCTTTTATATCCTTTACAAAGACATTTGCTTCCTTCTCCTTTATCACTGTTATCTCATTCTTTCTTTTGAACTTTTGGACTAAATGACTAATGAAAATCTTAGCAAATATCTCCTAAGATTTTTGAAATTTTTGTTTTCAAAGGAAAAATCATGGTGTGACAAATTTATTTCATCTTGAATAATAAGAAAGCTTCAATCTTGTCAGGACAGGAAAAATATTTTAAAAATTACTTGGAAGTAAGCATCAGCTATATAAAAGACGTGACAAAAACTTGAGCAAATTACTGTCAGGCACGATGTTCGTCTGAATAATGATGAATTTAAACCTTTTTTAAGAGTTTTACTGTCCCTCCTCACCCCTGAACTGGAGAAAAAAAATCAGAATACAAGTTTCTCCAAGCTGCAGAGATCCCTATCGAGGAAAAGAATGAGTTTTAGGCACATTCAGAGGCATCTAATTAAATAGTGAAAATGACATTCATGCAGATAGTACCCATTCAATTTTTAGAGCACACGTGTACTCTGCAGCATGTATGTTCTAATATTGAATGTGAAATGTAAGTTTTTATTAGCTCAAGAAGGCTCAAATGGATATTATAAGGACTTTTTAACAATATTCCTTATTCCATTTAAGGAGAGAGAATTGCTAATCCATTTGCTTCTTTATTTCTGATTTTGTATTAGAAAGGGATAAATTACACAAATAGTGTTGCATTTGAAGCAATTCTCAGTCACAAATAAATTGAGTGGAAAGTAAAGATTAATTTGTGGTGGAAACAAGAGGGAGAAAATCAGGTTAATCTGCACTATAGGAGAGAAAAAAAAAGTAAATTACGAAAATAATTAATATGATAAGGGACAAGATTTTTCTGAGAAGTATGAAGTTAGCCTAAAATTGAAGTAACAAATCTCAGTGTCTATGACTTAACTATATTTCCTCCAGTTTGAAACAACTATGGCAATGAATATATTTCTGTCTTTTAATCTAAGCTCTTATTCACCTGCATATTTATGCATGCAGTTCAGCAACTATTAGTAGCATTCCCCTCAGTCCCAACTGGTCTCCGTATCCCTCATCCATTTCTTATTGGAATTTTTCATGTTAAGCCCCATCTTCTCTAAATTGACTGGTTTCTATGTAATGTTATTAAAAAACTTTCTTTCAAAATACTATGACAAGATAACTTAAAGTGGCTTATCTTTTAATAATTAATTTTCTAGGGACTGACTACTAACAGATGATGTTCGAAGTTATAAATACTTTTTTTTCCTTAGGAGGCTTAGTTTCTCAAACTTGCCTTTTTTTCAAATTCTTCTTTGGCAAGGAGTTATGATTCCCTCCCTCAGCAAGATCAAAAATTCACCCTTGTTCTCAGTATTGTCTTCTACTGGATCTCTGCACTTACACTGCTGGTACATTTGAAGATAGGTGCTTTGCAATACCTCTGCCCAGAGAGACAAGCACTGCCTGTGAAATTTGAACAGCATCAATACGGGCAAGGCAAAAGAAACAAACAAAAAAATACCCAACCCAAAACTTTGCTTTCAATCAGCACCATTTTCTCCTCTTCCCTCTGACCTTTTCAAAATCAAGATAAAGATTACTTTAAATGAGGTGTACAAAATTACAAACACCAGCTAGTTGTCCTAGTAGTTTCCTTTGGGGAAAACTTACGTTTGAAAGAAGTGATTCATTAGTTTCTGTGCTTTCCAAACGACAAAAATGCCTCCACTGCACTTCCCTCAAGCACTGCTCTACTTGCCTTCTGTAGCATCAGATTCTTGTTGGCAACAGTAGTTAGTTTTTGCGTCAGGACTGGATTATCCTGTGAGATCCCTGCTCTCTCTGAAAACAGGAATCAAGTTCCATGGAGAAAATACAAACACACAAGTAGACTTATTTCTATAAACCACAGCAGAATAGCATATTTCTGGAAAGTGCTAAAATAAGCTAACAAAGCCAAGAAATTAAAAGCAGAACTAGTATGGCTGGTTTTGAAATAACTGTGGGCAGCTAAGCTGATTCCTGAAGCTGGAGATTTGCTCAAGCCACCACACTTGCACCTGAGCAAGCTGCAGGTAGTAGGTTCCCTAAGACAGTCCAGAGGGAGTAAGCACCTCATACATTTAGCCTTCCACAGTCAGAGGTATCACAGTGGAGCCCAAAAGAGACTGCAAGAACCAGGAAACCTGAATTTGGATTCTCTCTCTGCAAATATCAGCCCTTGCTGAAGCTAATGAAAGAGAGTCCAGGTTTAGGAGACCTGTGTGCAAATCAATAAAGTGAACAGAAAGAATAAGCAGAGTGTTAAGGAACAAGATACTGCTGTGGAATTACTCTACCTGCACCAATGGTCAGCTAAGCTAATGTTCAACCCAGCCTACAGCTGCTAACTCTAGTGTGAAGACACCCGAGCCCTTATTAGGACAGAAGTCTGGGGACATCCTGCGTGCTGGGAACAATGGCTGCCCACAACCAGACTACCTGTCTAATCAGAGGTGTTTTCAGCCTCCCATGGGCTTCTTCCCACATGAACAGTGTGCCTCCCATCCAGGCTATTGCTGGGGCAGCAGTGACTCACCGCACCCTTGCCAAAGTACTCAGGACTTTGCCATGAAAACAGCCACTAGCCAGCCCTCACTCCTGGCTGCTCCTCACAATTTTCCCTTGAACTTCTGTCACAGACTTCATTTCTCTGTGCTCTGAAGAAACTTCTTTCCGACACTTTCATGCCCTGAATAGAGAATACCCAAATCAGCTTCCTCATGTGTTTTTAGCAGTGCTTGCACTGAGTTTCTGCTTCGAATGTGAGAACAGGATGCCCTGACAAAACAGCGCCACATCCCAAGCCCAAGTGTGGAGTCTGCCACCATAACTGTTTTGATTAAAATAGAAAGCATTACTGAATGTAGATTAAAATAAAAGCCATGAAGTACAGATTGCTAAGGTCAGAAAAATTCTACAAATGGGTCATCATTTACAGTACATTTACATTTACAGTACTGACACTAAAACCAACACCCTAATTGCAATATCAGTGTGCTTCTCAATGTTTTTTAAGAAAGTTTTTTCCAAAATTGCTCACAGGAAGGTGAATTCTCAGCATGGGCTAACATGCTCAGAAACCTCGCTGAAAGACTTTCTAAACATACAAAGTAATACTAAGCAGCACAGATCTAGTGGAATTTGATGTTGTAGTTATAATTACAGCTTAAATTTATTTTCAAATGAAAATGAAGCATTCTAATACCTACTGTTTCCTAAATAAAATTTTTCATTTCATGAATACAAGCATTGGATTCTTCACTCAGTATTTTCTCAACTTACTTAGAGCACCTATAAACTTTCACCCTGTCCACTGTGTAAATTTCTATAGGTGCACTGTAATTTCTATAGTGTTTTGTATGAACACTCCAGGCTTTTCAATTAAGATATAAGGTATTATATCAGCTTTACACATATATATACATATTTCAAAAGAAGAAGGTTCCAGACATGGAAGAAACTTTTAAAGAAATTCATGAAAACAGTAGCTTCACTGCTAGGTGGGAGAAACGGTCTCTCCATTTGTCCGTTATCCCTTGAGAGATGGATATGGTCATAAATATGAGAAAGCAGATGTCTTCCAAGCTGCCAGCATATTTGCACATCATATAACTTGCCCTATGATAATAAATAACCTGCTGCACCTGCTTGCCTTTATTGAAGTATATGTGGGAAATTTCTTCCTCAAGTTAGTAGCTGTGCCTGTGAATAGTGGGATACTGCCTACAAGGTAATGTTTTACAGTTTCATCTGACCTCTCAGTTTTCCTTCATAACGTGTACTTTCTATCATTACTGCTTTCTGACAACTTGGAGGAAAGGTCAGGACACATTTGTCTAGAAGCCAGCAAATGAATAATTAATTTATATGTATTTAGTTCTTTAAGAAATGCCTACTGATTTTGTCCAAATATAAAGTAATATTATGCATGAACATGTTAATATTAATCTTAATTTCCACATATGAGTTCTATATAGCTACCTCTTAAATTACTGTCCTAGAATGTAGTCGGTATCTTGAAATGACAACCCAGTTAGCAACAAACTAATTCACACTACTGAAAAAGAATATATATATAGTGTTATTAGGTGAGGGCTAGAAACACAGTAAGTGAAAATGCCAGACAAACCTCTTTTGACCCACATCACACTCCTAAGTCCCGGAAAGGAAGTCCATGCCCGACTCTTATCAGCACTCCTTGGAATCCAGCAGCACAAGAGGGTAATTACGCAGCGGTGCCGCAGTGTCAATGCCCTGTCAACCAGGGCCTTGCAACCGCAGAACAGAGCCCTTGTCTGCCCAGGGATAATATCTAAAATAGTCTCAGCAAAGCACAAATGAAGGGCTAATATCTCCGCCCTAGAGAGTGCACCCTCTGGCAGTTTGATGCTGCACTGAAATTCATAAGCATGGCTCTTCGGTCGGTGCCAACCCCCTGAAATATCCATAAAACTCTGCATAGTCTGTTGCTTCTGCTCATGAAATTGAGAGAGACTTGGTACCTTAAAAGAAAAGCTACAGATAAAAGGTATCAGGGTGGGAGGAATGCAAGTAAACAAGTTCAGGTGTTTAAATTTTTATTATTTATTTATTTATTTATTATGCCTATTTTTTCTTTTCCTTTTTCATCAGCATTTTTTAGTCTAAGATGCTGAATCCACCTTCAGCTCTGGGTTTTGTTTCTCCATCTGATTCATCCCACCCAGGATCTATGAAGTCGGCAGCATGCTATATAATTTCTCTCTGCTTACTTCTTCCCCCTGCAGGTTTACAATAGTGAATTTACTGCAGCAGAGAAAATATAATTCTGATCAAATTTTGAAAAATATTTCTATATACATTTTAATAAGGTGATTTATTTATTCTTAGCCTGTAATTTTTCTTATGATATTCAAATCAATCCATTATCTAGCAAATAAAGGAAATTATAGAGAGAAATGTCTTAATGCACTAAGGAACACATTTTTATTGTAACATTTAGGTGTTATAAAGAACTGTGATTGCCTCCAAAAAAACCTGTTTCAAGGGGACACAATGGTATAGCTTTTTAAATGGTACACACTAGCTCATTCTCCAAGCACCCTTGCTGGTTGCTCTCTTCCTGTCCTCTATTTGTACAGGAGGTTCATTGAATCACAGCTTTTCTGCCTGCCTGAATTTCACCCACTCATTATCAGGAATGAATCACATCTCCGTAGCATCTCCACTCCTCCCAGCCAGTCTCCAAACAGAAGAATCAGCCCACAGATCAGCTCCTGATTTCAGTCATGTGAGCGATTCTCCCACCCCAGTGGATGTGGGCGACCACCTGTGGTGTGTGCACAGCTCGGAACAGGCTGGGTGGGTACAGCTGGGCACTGGGGCTGCACAGCACCACCAATGTCAGAGGAGCCCATTCCCAGGCAGTGGGAAGTCATAAACTTACAAGAGCTACCACAGCACCTGCTGAAAAATCTCTTTCCTTCCCATGCTGTCTCTCTCTCCTTGCTTGTGAAATAACCCCACTACTCCCCTTACCTCCAGGAATATGGTTCTAAGTCAAAGTTTCTGACCCAGACTTTACTGGCACCACCTGGAAGCTGTTGCAGTTTTCACTGTATTCACTTATGCTGCAGGTATCCTTTAACATCATTCCCAAAAGTGACTTGTATTATTGGCTGATAAATGGTTCAAAAATAGCTGGTCTATCTTTTTCTTCTTTTTTTTTTCCTCTAAAACTTGTAAAAGCAGATGACAACCTGGGGTTCAGATTGTCCCGTATTTCAAAAGAGAAATACATGTTCTACTCATATAGAAATTACTGACTACTGTAGTCCTGAAGTCCTGGAGCTGAGTCAAGCTTTGCCATCAAAGATAAAATAAATGCATCCATACCAACAGCTTCTTTTGACAGTTTTTTTGTTATTTTTACTTTTTGCACATGATTTTCTAAAAAGAGGGTTTATTGCCCAGATCTTTCTTCCCAGAGCCTATTCTTTATTATATCATGCCAAATAAAGTAACAGAAAGAACACAGTGGGACAGGAGAGAAGAAGAGGAGTGGGAAAGAGCAAGTAGAGAAAAAAAAAATGAAGCTCAGGAACACAGCGCCATGTTCAAATCATGGCAATACTAATGGATGAACTTTCCCTAAGGAGAGAGGCAGGCGTGAGAGCAGTTCACAGACCAGAGCTTGGAAAGAAAGGTTTATATCAACTAGCTTTGAGATTCTAAGTGCCTCACTATGAATATGTCATTTTGGAATATCATTTTCTTGGGCTTTTTGTGAATTCAAGGATAATTCAGAAATCCTCCACATTCAGGGTTTCTCTCTCTTGATCAGAAAGACAGAGTGTATCCCCACATTAAATACCTATAACTAGGTGACCTGGCTATCTTAGCTGAGATATTCACATCCTTAGAGTTAAAAACCATATTTCAAAGGACTGACAACTCAATTTACAACCTAGTTAATATAAGCATTACCATACTACATAAGAGTATGTATTATTCAGATTACACTTTTGAAAATTGTGTGAAGATAATGCATCCCAACATCCTGATGTTACTGGATTAAGGCACAGAAGTGGAGCAGGACAGCAGATCTAATCTGAAAAAAAGATTTAATACCTTTGACAGAAAGAAAAAAATTGTGACAGGTGTGTAAAGGAATAACAATAAAGGACTCAAAAGAATAAAATAAATTGTATCTCTTTTTTTCACTAATTTATCTCTGGTTTGGGGGTAAAGAAAACTTTACATGGGAAGGAAAACTATGGAAGCAAGTAAACTAAGAGGATGAATACTCTTCAGTACTACCTCTTTCATCATTTCCCAGAACTACAGACCCATTAGGACAGTGAGGAATCTACTTTTTGAGTGCTGTCCCAGTAAGTCTCAGCAGAGAGGTGAATGTAGATTTAGTACCACACCCATGACTTTTGGCCAGCTCTTGAGCAAGTCCTGGGAGATACCTGGTTTGTACTGCTGCCTATTTCTCTCTTATCTGACAGTCTCATTCTGACATGCAAGGCCATCTCTTGTACAAGACAACATTTCTGTGAACCTGTGACAAATGAGGTAACTCAATAATAGTCTCAACAGCCCAATCCTGCTACAGGTTCACCACATCACAGAGCAGCTGATGAGACCATGTGTTCTGCCTACGTCTTTCCAGCACCTGAGACAAGAATGGCTTTTTCTATTTTTGCTGCTTTCTTCTAGTACATTTTGTCTTAAGAAAAAAAACCTTAAACCACCAGTCCATCTCAACTAACTTTTTCTCCTCCATCCCTTCCCCAGTACCTAAGAGAATGGTCATTAGTTCTAAATATAGTAAAAGGCACTAAAGCAGGACTTCTACCCATAAAAAACAAGAACAACAAATAAAAAGCCAAACAAAAACCAAAACCAGGACAAAACTAAACAAAACCACACACTTTCTAGAAAAAAATAAAAGGAAGTTTAAAAGGAACACAAACTCACAAAAATGGAAATAAATTCCTGTTTGACATTCCCATTTCTTGTCTTTACCCGTTCCCCTTTTTCTCATCTATCCTGCAACAGATAAAGATGTGCTAATATGAAAGAAGCCCACAGTATCCACTGACATCTACAGTAGCACATAGCCCCCATAACAAGAACAGATCTGTAGAACAGAGAAGCTGTCTCTAGGGACTTGACATCCACTAAAAAGTTGATATAGGTGCACTCTCAGTTATTCAAATCTGGAAATGATCTCTGAATTCATTACTGACAGTGAGAGAGACACTTTAAATGCCTTTAATTCTCTATGTTTATTTATAGAAACACAATGTAACTGTATTTTCCTCTATGTAAAAAAGTGTTACACTGTTATTAGTAACACCAAACAAACATTATATGGATTTCAGAGTTACCCATTTTAGCAGTGAAATTGCCAAGATAATGAAGTAGTATTTATAAAACTATATAAGCCTTCCCTTTATTACAGTATATTCAGGGAAGATGCTCTGATGCTTAACTGGTTCATCTTAGCAAAAGCTCACACATCAACTGTTTTGTTGGAGTGGGGGTTGGAATCTGACTGCAGCTTCTTCTTTAAGATATCTTTGCCTATGCCTTGTTCCTGGATCAATATTTCACTTCCATGTTTGCTACATAGATACATACTTTTTGTTCATTTCTCCATAGGTGCATTCCAAAATATTCACACATTTCAAAAAAATCAAGTTCTTTAATATATACAGCAAACAATTGAAGAGGAATTTTAATTAAGGTGTCTGTGCTGATGGGCATTTTGTAACTGGCAAAGCCAGCTATTGCAACCAGCATGCCTTCCCAAACTTGACATACCCTGCTTGTTTTGGACCTCCATAATCAAGTGGTATTGAAGATTCAGGCTTCTAAGTCAACTTTAACATTCAGGAGAAAAAGTTAAAAGTCAAAACAAATATTTAATTTTCAAAAAATATACAGCAGAAGGAAGAAAGTGTTGGGTAAAACAAAATTTTCATGATCAATCCTTACATGGAAGTGGAACCCACTTGGAAATCGCCATCTCCAGGCTTGCCATCACTGGTGTGGAATTTTTTTCACCAAAACAAGTTAAGGTTTCTCCAAGCTTTTGTGTTGTTTTGCTTAAAGTTCAAGAAAAAAACCAACAAAGCTGTCTCTAGAGAGACATCTGGTTTTATCCTCTTTCTATCTGCACTGTAAATTTGTGACCAATCTAAAGGATAATAATAATAAATCTTAAAGATCAACCCACCTTACATATTTTAGAGGAATGGTCCATAGACTAAGGGAATTATATCTGCATGTATATATCAAAAGACAGGAAAGAATATGTTGGAAATGTTGGTACTCGGCCATGATAGAAATGGTTCAGAATTAGGGATGGGTATTGTCATGGTTTCAGACAGAGGGGAGTTAATTTTTTTCCTAGTGGCTGGTACAGTGCTGTGTTTTGGATTTAGGGTGAGAATAATGTTGATAAAACACTGAAGCCTTAGTTGTTGCTAAGAAGTGTTTACATAAAGTCAAGGCCTTTTCTGCCCCTCAACCCACCCCAACAGTGAGCTGGCTGGGGGTGCACAAGAAGCATTTCTGTCCTATTAAATTATCTTTATCTAAGCCCAAGAGTTTTACTTTTTGTTTCCCACAAATTTCTCACTCATCCCACTGGGGTGGTGAGTGAGAGAGCAGCTGTGTGGTGTTTAGCCACCTGACAGGTTAAAACATGACACCATTTCAGATCTAAGATGACTCACATTCAGCTACAGATCATCAAAGACCTGCCAAAGTACATATAATTTGAAATTCCTCAGAATTGCATGTCTTCTGCTTCCCTTCAACATACATCCTTTAAGTTTAAAAAAAAAAAATTAAAAATCACTAAGCAAGCCAAAGTTATTCTGAGGCAAGCACTCAGCATTGATAGTTTCACTTCTATGTTTAAACTTGCTAAACTTGTAAACCACTAAAAATAGCACCTTCTAATGCAAAAACAAAGAAAAGAAAAAAAATCCTTACTTGGTTTTTCCTAAAAATAAAAAAATAATTTAAAAAAATAAATTGAGTGTGGCTTGCAATGCATCACCTACAAGAAAGATGGACAGAGGCTATTTTCAAGAATATGTGGTGAGATGACAGGGGGGAATGGATTCAAACTGAAAAGAGAGTAGGTTTAGATTAAATACTAAGGAGAAATTCTTTACTGTGAGGGTGGCGAGGCACTGGAAAAGGTTTCCAAGGGAAGTTGTGGATGTCCCATCCCTGGCAGTGTTCAAGGCCAGGCTGAATGGGGCTTTGGGCAACGTGGTCTGGTGAAAGATGTCACTGTTCATGGCAGGGGGGGTTGGACTAGATGATCTTTAAGGTCCCTTCCAACCCAAGCCATTCTATATTTCTATGATACTGTGATTTTCATTTAAATAATCTTTTGCAAGTGCCTGATTGCCTCATGTAGAAAGATTCTACCTGAAACACTTCTGATGCCTGTGAATGCTCTTCAAGATCTAAGTGGAGTTTTGTGTGGCTCTGTGGCCTCAGCTGAGGCTCCCTTTGAAATACAGAAGCATCTTCTGTATGGAAGCACAGAAATCTTCACTGGTCCAGTCCACTTCTGTTTCTGTAAGAGACTTACAGTGTTGTTTAAACTTGTACCACTGAATCATATCCTTCCACCTCTTAAGGAAGAGTGATTGGCATGCATTGCTGGCTTTCCATTTCATCTCTTCTAGAGGTGAGGTGTGCTACATGATCCACCATAAAAAATGCAGGGAAGAAAATAATGAAATACTCTTTACTGAGTGTAATAAGTGGTTTATTCATACAGTTATGGAAAACATTTTGAAACAGCTAAGATTAAACACCACAGGAAGCTGCTGAGGTACCTTATTTATCAATATGATCTGTACCAGTATTTGGCTCTCTCACCCTGCAAGTAATTTCCACTATGCAGTTCTTTACCAGGCACTAATTGGTAGCTCTGTAGGTACTCTTATGGTATATTTTCCTTTGCCTTCAAAAGTCAAACAGTGAAAAATAATGTTCCTAGGCTGATATTTTTATCCTATTTTTTTTCCTTTAAGGAAAGACTGCAGGAATAACTGCTGAAATTTGAAACACGGCATGGGGTCCTAATAGACTGCTAATTTTGGATTTTACTTCATATTATAAGAAAAAGGGTTTTCATGTGAATAAAGATATTCACGTTCATTGCTTTTTCAAGTGTCGCAGAAAATTTGTTTTAGCGTTTAGGGGAATATGCTTTGAATTTGGTTTCACAAATATTTTAATATTGCAGTAACTTTAGACACATTTGTCTGTAACTTAATGGTGCTTGCTTGTCAAATTATCAATGATTACTCACTCATTTCAGGTGTGATTCACAACCAACAAGTAAAATTCCCTTGCAACGCGATATTTTCCAACAACATCTATTTACAGATAAAAATGTGCTGCTTTCAAAGGTGATGAAAAACACTTGCATCCTATAAATGCCTAAGCTAATAATTTTCATAGCATGAAGAAAACAAATTTTAGACTTTTTAAGAAGGTCAGTAAGGAAAGAGATGCTCCATAGGTTACAACAATAAAACTCCTCTGTAATTTACTGAGGTTTCTTTTTTCAACAGACCTATGATCCGTTGCTTGCATAAAGTCTGGGAAGCAAAGAATTTCATGATTAAGTGTTTTAGGAAGCGATTATGGGATGCTTTCCAGTAACACAACCATCCAGAGTTATTGCTTTGCTTTGGTGTTTTATTTCATTTCCAACATCTCAAGGTTAGAAAATCTATTACACAAAGAAAAGTGTTTCCCAACAACTGGTATACAATAGCTCAGTTTTCATTGTTACCTCTCATGCTCAGAAAAGGATGTAAAACTTAGAATAATAGAATCATAGAATCATTAAGGTTAGAAGAGATGTCCAAGATCACCGAGTGCATTCAGCTGTCTAAGATTTGTATGTTGTTGTCTATAGTAATTCCATAGTTAAGAATTGAATTTTAAGCAACTATGAGGAGAAAAAAGCAAATGAAGGTAGAAGTTTGCAAATGTGGAAAAGATGCTAACATCACCTCGGACCACAATCTTATACTACAGGTTGGGTAGAGTTCCCCCAAGAACCATAGACCTGAATATTTGTAGGAATCCTTACATTCCCTCCATTTTGTCAAAATCCATGCTGAACACGATGCGGGACCTTGGAGATGTAAAGCATAGATGGATGCACCAGTTTCTTACACTTCTAGACTTGATGGCTCATACTCTCAAGTTACAATCAAGGACTCAAACCTTGCATTTTAAAATCAGGCTCATTTCCTCAAAAATGTCCAAAATCTAATAGAAATGATATTATAGAACAGGGAAACTAGTAATTTATAGCTATTATATATATCTAATCTCATTCTTTTCAGTTTATTCATCCCCAAACACAATTTCTAAAAGAAGAAATTACAAATACACAATAATGACCTGAATTCATTTTCCCCATTCATTTGTATAGGAGATTTAAGTGCTTGTCTGAGCACAACTATGTCACAGGATGTGATATTCCTCTCTAGAGGCTGCCTCAGTACCACAAAAAGTTTATTTTGATGACACATCCACAACAACTAAGGCATGAAAGACCACTTGTTGTACTCAACAGACTCTTGCTTGGCTGCATCAGCTGTACACAAGGGCAGGGATAGGGACAGAGGACATGCTGCTCCCTCAACAGCCGCCAGCTGGCACAAGCTCCTGTCCTCACTCACGGTGTACCCAGCACAGTGTTAACTCAAGGCCAACAGCTTTTCCAGAGTTTCCTTCCCTTTTTATGCCTTCTTTCTCCCTATCCACACCCTCATTTACCTTCAGGATGCTGAGGAACCTGCACGTTAGAGGCACCTTAATTCCCTGCAGTGCATTCATTTTTTCATTCAGTCAAGACCACAGATGTGCATGCTGATGTCAGCTGTGCCAAAGGTACTTGAAAAGCTGATGGAGCCTCTGACCCCACTCCAGGAGATGAGATACGTGAGGACGTGCTTCTAAGCACAGAGCAGTCCTACGCCCGTAGAATGCTGCTACGCCTTAGCATTTCTGTACTTTGCAATGTTTGTAGGAAAACCTTCCCTTCAAGCATTAGCCATCTGGCAACATTTGCTTTTCAAATCTTTCTGCATGCCTCAAGAGACAGCTGTGGGCAGATCTAAGGCAGTAACAACTACACCAGACTAGGCCCTTCCTTGGTGTTTTAAAATTTTGTCTGTTTTAATGGAGAGTAGGGAGAAGGGGACCGCTCATCATGATACATTATATACTCCATAAAATTGCTGCATATTTTGGTAGCATGTACCTTTCCTATACAAAAAAAGTCTGTGCTTTCAAAACACTCAAATGTAGATTAAAAACTCAGTAACCAGAAAGGAAGCATACAGCTAGCCTAGGTATAATTACAACTGTAATATTCAAATCAGGTCAAAATATCTTGAGTTGTTCATCACATCAATACCAAACCTAACACCTGAGAACAGGGTGCTGACTTACTTCAGGAATACTTGTATGACTAACCAACCATGTGCTTGAATTCAAGTTTCAGAATCAAGCCAATAGCTAGCAATTTATTCTATTTCACAGATACTTGTATTTGCAAAACACAATTGCAATTCTTTTCCTTCACCCTTCAAAAGATATAAATTCACTCAGAAGAAAACAATGTCAGGCTTAAGGGAAAAAAAGCAACCCAGTAGAGTATTTATGATTTTGTTGTTTGGAAGGCTACTAACTCAAGCTCCCTGCCTCCCTTTTTATTTTTATATGAGTACATAAGGAATTTCTGTCAGAACAATCAGTCAGAGAAACATTAAACACTATACTCGATGGAATACATCCAGTAAATAATCACATTGGAATCAGTTTATCTACAAGAAATTGAAGTATATGGGCTCCAGCTCTTAAGTAAAATACTTTCCTATGATTGAAACAAAGTGAAGACACCACCAATTCAGAAGATAAATCTCCCTCTTTTCATTTATTCTGCCTCTGCATACCCAGTGCTTATTAATACTGATGCTCAAACTCTGGAAAGAACACATTTTACAGATTAAGACAACTCAATCCCTCACTTCCCAATTTAAAAATCTTGTCTGAACACACAAAAATTGATATATTACCTTACATTCTGTGAAAGCTAAATATAATTTTATTTCTGTTCCATCATGGAATCACTCAGGTTGGAAGGGACATCAAAAAGGTTTATAGTCCAACCTCCTGCTCACATGAGGGTCAATTCTGAGGTACAACCAGGTCACTCAGGGCTTTACCCTATTTCATCTTGAAACCCTGCAAGAATGACACTGCACAATCTGTATGGGCGTGTCCTGTCCCACTGCCCAAGTGTCCTCCTGAGAAGGACATGGGATACACTCCTATAAAAGGATGTCACTTTTCCCATTTTTCTGTCTGTGGCCACTGCCTCAGAGACCGGCTCAGACTTCTCAGTTCCCTCTCTGTAGGCACTGTGTGCCTGTGGTTAGGTCCTCTGCAGCCATCTCTACCCCACGCTGAATAAGCCCCTCTTCCTCAGCCTGCCACAGAACTGACCAATTTGACCACCCCCACTGCAGGCCTTCTCATAAGGCCTTTTTGGATTTCATCACTCCTCTTGTTTACCCACACCCTTCTGGAGGGCAGCCCTACCCTCAAACATATTGATGACTTCAGTTTGTTGATGCTGCTTTCCATCTCCTCCTCCAAGCTGGCTGGACATTGACAAAGTTATTAAACAGGGTAGGACCCAGGACAGACCTCTGCAGTCGTGCATTTGTAACTGACCTCCAGGTAGAGCACAACCACTGAACTTTAGCCTGACCATCCATTCTTTTCACCCATCTGATAGTCCATTATCTGGTCTGGAATGCCCTAACTTGGACTGAAGAATATGGTGGCAGATGGTGCTGAAAGCTTTGCTTAAGTCGTAAATGCCATTCACTGTTCTCCCCTAGTCCAGCAATCCAGTAAATTTAACAAAAAATGACAGTTGAGTTTGTCAGACATGATTTATTCCTGGAAAATTAATGCTGCCAGCTCCCAGTTACCTTCTGTATGTGCCCAGAAATGTGCCCTAAGAAGACCTTTTTTAAAACACCCACAGGAATCACAGTGAGGCTGAAACTCTATAGTTCCTCAGATTGTCCTTTTTTGTCTTTTACAGAGACAAGTGCAACACTCACCTTTTCCACTCATTGGGAACCCACCCTGTTCTCACTGACTTTCGAAGATGATAGAAAGTGGCCTTGCAAGTATATCAGTCAGGTCTCTAGGCAGCCTTGAATGCAGCCAATCTGGTCCTGTCCTCATCCAGTGCTAGCCATTCTCCTCTTCATCCAAACCTTTCACTGAGCATGAGGCCTGAGAGACTTTTCTGGTGGAGACTAAGGCAAAGAAGACGGAATCTATCAGCCTTATCCATGACTCCTGTTACTAAATCATCTACCCTACTCACCAGTGTGCCACATTTTCTTTGTCTAGCCTTTTAGCAAATCCCTTATACAGTGTTTTTACTATCTGAGAATGACATACTACAATACTTCACACACAGCGAGGCTCACTTTAGGAAAGGCAAGTGGGGAGTTTTGTTCAAAATCTAATGGCTTTGAGGTTTTATTTTAAAATAAAAAAGAGACACTCCATGTATCAGTTTATTAATTAATTTTCTAATATACTTTCTTTATATATATGTAGCTTTAAACACTAAGCACAGGGAAGTCTCTAACTCAAGACGAGTAATTGTATTTCAAGTAAACCATTTCTTTCCTTATATGCCCAGACTGTGTCTGAATTTAAAGATCATTTTAACTAGCATAAATTTAATCTGAATGCTCTGTTGGAACAAAAGTTGCATGTTACTTTGCATATGCCTATCTTCACTGCAACCAATAAACACCTCTATGGCCAAAGGGGAATAGGGGACAATTGATTTCTCAGTTGTCCTTTGGGAAAAGGGAGTTCATGCAAATGAACAGTGCAGGCAACTCTACTGAGTGCTGTGAAAGGGACCCGATGCAATCAACAGACTAATACTTTACATGCCCATTTTAAACTTTCATTAACAACAGTACACAAGCTGAAAAAAATAATGTTAAGAAATTAGAGATTCCACAAGCAGACAGACTCAGATGCAGAGATCAAAGACAGTAAAAGGGTAATCAGAGTTCAGTGCTGCAAAATACTTGTATTGTAAACAGACATGAATGTCAGCAGCTCTTTCAAGATATGAGGATGTCATAGGATCACCCCACACCATGGAGAATAAATGTAGCAAATATTGGTTTGAGCAAAACAGTTTGTAGAAGAGTGTGATCTGAAAAAAAAAAAAACAAACAAACAAACCAGTATTTCAAACAAACAAAGCATGGTACACATTAATTCAAAAAATAAATCAATTTTTGGCTGAGAATTTACAAACAAATAAGACAAGTATGGAGTACATATTTTTTCATAGCTGAGTAATACTCTGATCCACCATGTGCTTTGTAAACACCTGCCTGAATGTCAGGTCAGATGAATCAATCACATCTGAGTTCCTTCTTCTTCAAATACAGTCATTTTCCTCTTCTAGACAATGAGAAACCTTCTTAGAGGTGACTCGTACATGGCTGTAGCCGAATTTTTATGAGGTAAAACTTATCCTTTCCAGGACAACATTTTGTTTGGAAAGAAGTAGCCAAAGAACTCCACCTTGCAAATGTGTGCCCAGTCTCTGAGTACACAGTGGTCACTATAAAAACACTTGGACAATGTACAATCATGTTAATGCAAGGGCAAGTCTTGAGTCAGCCTTGCTGAGGTATGCAGACCTTAGAAGAGCAGTGGGTGAAGCACTCAGAGAGACCTCCATGAGCAGAGTAGCCCTGTTCCAAGTCCTACTACCAGGGAATACCCTGAAGATCTGCTGGCTTCACTTATTTAGATGGGTAAGGAAAGAAATCTAAGAGCTACGTGATCACATGTAGACACAACATCAGAATTACTGGATTTGTGCTTTCCTGGACACTACTACATCAAGGAATTCTTGGCTGTTAGACTTTTATTATTATTATTATTATTTTGAATTGAGAATTCAACTCTTAAATGAAGCGCTATAAGAATAACTGCAGGTTTAGATAAGTTGAAATCTTGAGCTAAAAAAATTTAATATTTTTTGACAAACAGAAAGAAAGAAGCATCTAATCCAAAATCTAGTCCCTAAGTAAGAGGATACAAAATACACTTTTGAAAGATGTCACTCAGACTGAATTTTCAACAGCCTCTTTGTTCATGCTTGGTAGGCACAGAAGGGTCACAGACCGGGTCTGACCCCTGCTCCTGCTCCTGAAGGAGAGTACTTTCCATATAACTATTATTGGTAGAGCTATTTCACACAAAGTCTGAAACAGCTGTTCCAGCACAGATTCCAAGCACCATAGCACTTTGGCGTGGGGCTCAAGGAGAGGTGGGGTTGTGCTGGTGGAAGAAGATGTGGTGCTGCATCTCAGTAATCCTTGAGCACTGAGACAGGGATTCAATGTAGGTGTGAGAAATGCCAGCACCATAAGTAGCCTGCTTCATTGTCCATCACAGAAGTTGATTGTACCTATGCGGTTTGGATGTTGTGGGAATTTTGTAAAACCTAAGATAAAAAAGCCCCTTTTGGGTATCAAAGTTCATATCAACACAGAATCCTAGAAAGGTCTTTACCCTCCTCTTTCTTGGGCACAGCTTTTCGCAGTGCTGCAAATCCAAGAAAGACTTCTGCTCCTGACAGTGGTTTGCTTACTTTTAGTCTCACAGTGACCTTTGCCTCATTCCTTCCTCAGGACCCTTTCTCCAACTACCTGTATTTCAACAGTTCATCTTATTTGAACCTCACACACTTCCATTCTTGTATGTGATTTTCCCATTACAGGTTTGCTCATCTTTTACTGGCTGAACACAAAAGTGAAAGGACCCCAAGCCTTGAAGCAGCATGCCATATATACCTGAACAAGATAATTTAAACAGAAAAGCAAACCACTTCAGAACACACTCGTTTGCTTCACTTACTTATTCACATGTACAACTTCACCAATGTTAGCTAGAAGCACAAAAGTTCAGTAAGGAGAGATTAAGCCTCAAAATCCTCTTCCTGAAAAATTTGAAAATACATCAGTGAATTTAACTTCTCATAGAGTGCTGTAAGTGACTGAGGAATCTCCCTAGGCCACAAGTTAAAAAATACAATTTTTACACCTATTCAAGTGCGCAGTAATTCGAAACAGAATCACTTAGGTGCTCTGCTACCTGAAATTCTGCCCGTCAGAAATTGTTAGCAACTGCAATAGTTTTTTTCTGTCTTAAGCTAGGGCAATCATTCTTTTTCAGAATAAAAGTTATGTAACTACTGAGCAGCTTTTTTTCTCATAACTTGACACCGAGAAAACAAGAAACAACTAGTGAATGAAAGTTTGTTAAAGTTTATGGTTTCAAGAGAAATAATAGCTATTCAGTCATTCTTACTGGACTAAGGTTTTTCAGTAAAACAAAAATAAGCTTGCTTTTTCCACTCCAGAACATTGAAAATAAATATTCAGTATTATTGGAATGTAGTAAATTGTGAGCGTTTTCTAATCCAAATTCCATGTACTGAAGAATGGGTAAAAAACCAAGGTACATTTCTTCATTCACTTTGTGTTCATTGCAGAAATAATTAAACTGACACATATCTAATGAAACCAGTTCTAGAAAAAATAAGAGGTGCATATTTTCCAAGGCTATACCTTCTGAGTTATTTGGGACAGATTTGATAAGTGCAGCATCATCCTAAACCTCAATTGACTAAAACATTAATATCCTCCCAACTTGTCAAAAAGTTTAAATCAGAATAAAAGTACCTTTTTTTTCTCTAGAGAATCTCTATTATAACATTTTAACTTCATGTTTCACTCAAAATAAAGACTTTAAGCATTATTATTCAATAAAAAAATATAAAACACGAAAAAATTATCAGCTTGGTCTAATATGAAAATATTATTTGGCAACTAAAATTTGTTCCTTTCTTAGGACATTCATTCTCCTACTAAAGGAACTGAGAGGTGACACCTGAGAGCTTCAAGGTTTTCTTGCAACTGGACCTTCCTATGGAGGTGTAATATCTGCAATTAGTTACAGATAAGAGATACTCTGGAGGAGGAGCGTGATTTGAATCCTTTTCTTGAAATCTCTATCTAAAATTAAAATAAAGTAGAATTAAAAATCATTGATTTTCTCCTTTAAAAACTTTTTTGTTTTAATTTCTGCCCCCCAAAAAGTTTGTTTGACAGCTTATTTTGAATTAATTCCCTATTTTGGCAACTCCAAAGAATACTAAATCAGGAAGTTTACCCAGTTTGATACTGTGAAAAACACCAGGAGGGGAAAAAATCTTAGGGAAAGATTTTCATGAAGTTTCATCTTTCTTCATCTATTCTTTTTCTTCATGTGCTATTTCTCAAATTTATTATGCCTTTATATGTGTTCATCAGTACTCACTGTACTTACAAATCAGGAAAATTTCCCTTTTCAGGTTTCCACCTCGTCAAAAAAAGACTGATTGCACAATGTAGTGGTTTGATCACATTTATTTTACTCTGTGAGATAAAGATTAGAAGAAATGCAAAGCAGGCCTAAAACTTAAAGAATATAAAGAAGTTTATTACTAACAGAGTTAGAAGTAAGAAGAAATAATAAGAAGCTAAAGCAAAACCCCTCTTCCCTCCAGCACTCCCCCCTCCTTTCTCTCCAGCATTTCCCCTTCTTTTTACCACCTCACACAAAAGGTAACAATTCTGGTCAGTGTTACAGTCTTTAAAAATCTTTTTTTCATGCTTAGGGAAAAGGGTTCCTTCTGCTATGCTGTGGAAATCCTTCACAACTCTGTAGTCTGCCCGGGAACCATCTACTGACGTGAAATAT
>VZTE01006235.1:5851770-5863382 GCA_013397775.1 Eulacestoma nigropectus | reverse complement strand
TGATCGTGTAAAAACCATTACTAGCAAAAAACAAAAACCCAGTACCAACCAACCAGCAAAGCACAACAATTAACAGACTAAAATCCCCACTAGCAGGGGGAAACCTGCAACCCTGCCTGTTTGCCCTGCCTGCACGAACCCTCATGCAAGATGCTGTGCCACGCCCTCAGAGACGTGCCACGCCCTGTTTGCCCGCTCCTGTTCGATGCGCTCCCTAGAACCCTCTTTTAATCACCCCGCCGCTCTTCAGAGGAAGCCCCGCCCTGCGTGACTCACGAGAACTAATTACGAAAAGATTTTAAGCAGGTTTAACTCTACAGAGTGCTGGCCTGGCAAACCTGGCTGTGGGACCTGGCAGTGGAGCTGACTCCAGTGACGCTCTCTCATGGCTGATGCTCACCAAAGGAAAGGGCCAGGATGGGGCATCACAGACAGGGAACACCTGTAGAGTAACTTTCCTATGCAAAGAAGTTAGCACAGGAAAAGTTTATCAGTTACTACAAAGAAATTCCCTTATGTTCTTGGTTAGGAGTTGATTTATTCAGTGCAGACTTGTTTATACCCCTTCTAAGAAAAGAATTAAAAAAGATGTCATCCTCTAAATGTGGTTGCCTGTGAGACCATCGGCTGGACACATGTTTAACTTTGGAGTCAGCCTGAATAGTTTCATCACCACACTGATCTAAATCTCTCCCTGCCATGTCTGCCTGAAAGGAGCACTTTGAGTGTTGCAGCATTCCTCATACCAGGGAACAAATAGCATTTCAAGGTGTAGGCAGCTTTTGGTTTTGTAGAAATTTCAGGAACTCACAGCTGCCAGTAAAAATATCATGCAAATTAGATGCTCTGTCTTAACAGGTAAATTATGTACTTATTCTTTTAACATCCTTTTTTCTTTTCGAAAGTACCAGACGTATATTTTTTATTTGAAAGAGGGAAGCTGCTTCCCCTGCTAAGCTGCAGTTGTCTTAGCCACTTAGCTCTTTTGTCCTCTCACTTGCCTCAGTTCTGGCATCTGTTACCTGCAGTTATTTCTTTCATAGGGATGATGGTTTTTTACATCCATGTTCTCCCTTTCAAAAAAAAGGAAGCTTAAAGGAATTAAGATTTACGCTGACTTGAATGTAGGATATAATAATTTCTTAATAGAGATGGGAATAGCTTGTTACAAAATAAATGACCTAAATGCTGTGTGAAAGCACCGCACAGAAATCCTCAATAATAATGCTGAATGTATCTGCTTAAATGATTCCAGTAAATAAACGATTACTGAAAATGGCTGCTAATTCTTCTGTTGCTCAGATGGTGCCAGTTTCAGAGCTAGAAAATACAAATTTACTGTTTGTTAAATCCTGATTTTATCCTTGTGTTATTGTGTACTTCTGTTCCCTTATTAAGCTGGAGATGAGCAGAACTGTTTCTGGTTTATGTGCTTGTTTGAGCAGAATCATCACTAATGTCAGCATTACTGTAGAGAAGAAGTTGATACCCATAGGCTCCCATACAACCAAGAGGGTATTTCCCCTCAGTTTATACCGTGCCACTGTGCTGTCAGTGCCTAGAGGACCATGTAAGCACATAATAGCAGTGCTCGTGTACATTTGTGTGGCACTGAGATGTGTGTGTGTGAAGCAAGTCTTATCTAAGGAGATGCTGGCTTCTCTAAAGTGGTTTGAAATGAATCAAGGCAGCAGTATTTTGGTGCCTGAAGCCTAGAGTTTTAGCTATCACATCAATTTCTTTCTTCCAATGTCCCTGGAGGATGTTTGTCTGGCAGCTTGCTTTCCACTGTCTGACAGACCTCTGGGCGTTTGTGCCATCATTCTTCCTTTCTTTCCCATCTTTGTCCTTAGTGTCACCAGAAGGGACAATGGGGACAGAAGCTGCATGTTGGCACCCTGATTCCTGTCCCACGAGGACTCACCCCAAGTGGCTATGAAGGAAGGGCTTGTTCACCATGATCTATCCAGAAGTTGCTTCCCCGGACTAATACACCTTTCCAATTGCAAGTGAATCTCCCTCACCAGTCCCAGAGGTTCAGGAACACACGACCTCTCCAAAAAATCCTGAAGTGAGAAAGGAAATCTAGCAACCGCACAGAAGCTCCTAAAAATGCAATTTGTTAGCCTGATTTCTGATTTCCTTCTGAGCAAGAATGCTCAAGAATGATGATGGCTGTTGCACTAAACTACAGATTTGCAGTCATAATCTTGGAGTGGTGAGCCTCGTCTAAACAGTTTTCGAGAAAGAGTTAAAAAAGGAGGAAGGTACATTTTAGCTCTTCTTCCTTACCCCCTTCTGAGCTCACCTTGCATTCAGCAGATATCAGATACTATCCTGACGAGATGGAATAGCTATTTCTTGCTCATTATTTTTTTACAGAATTAAATCTAATGTTTTGGTTTTTGTTTTTATTTTAAGGGGGAACAAACCAGAGTAAAGAATTAAATATATGACTTTAAGAACTTTGTAAAAGGGACACATATTAGGTCATTTGACCCAACAGTAATGTCTTGATAACAGAAAAGTTTATCAACATGTAAGTGCAATAGAAATGTTTCTATTAAATCTATAAAAAATAGTAATTGTAGAGCTATTTTTGTTGCACATTAACGGATTTTTCCCCCACAGCAGTTTTTCCTTGAAACTGTGGAAAGCGTAATATATCCATTTTTATAAAGAACTGATTTGATGGTTGCCACTTGTAACATCTAGAGCTGTTGCTCAAGAGGAACAAAACGAAACTAGCAGACAGCAGAGAAGCCAGAAGAAAATTAGATTTTAAAAGTCTATCTGGATCTCATTTACACTTTGCAATGCAGGTGTCGAAATCTATTTCTTAACCAGTGTATTTTAAAATCAAACTGTGCTCCTTTAAATTGCTTAAATAAGATTTGTGCTACTTGTCTGCTTCACAGGCCTCCTCTTTCTTAGAAGTGAACTTAAATTGCTTCAGGAAACAGGAGGCAGAAGTGGAAACACCATGTGACAGTGGGGAAGGGCCCCGCTGGCCGAGGAGAGCTCATCCTTTCCAGGGTCGCTTTGCAGAAACCCCATATTTCTTAGTGTTGGGATGAAAAGGAGCGACAATAATATATGTGTTTTGCAGGGGGAAAGTAATTATGCTGAACTGTCTCAGTCCACCTCTGCCAGCCACTTTATGTTCACTTCCAATACATGGTTAGCTCTCGATTATATTTTCATTTAACTCAAATTGCTAAAACAACCCCTTGTTTGAAACTGTTTCTACATATAAAGATTTATAGTGCTGGGAATAAAAATCATCATCTGGATTTCATTAAGATTTTCCTGGCAAATAATTAATGCTGAAAGCATGTTTTGATCAAGCATCTCCAATAGCAGCAATGGTAAGTGAGTTAAAAGCCACTAGCATTATAGAAATAGGTCTGCATGGTCTCTGAAAGTTTTTGCTAGTTTTCCCAGCCCTCAGCAAATGGTGGTGCTAGTACCTTATTTTTCATTCTCTGTGTTTCCTCATTTTATGGTCATATCAGCCTCTTGGTGACTGCCAATGAGCGGATCTCATCATAGCTGAAAATTCAGGAACATGTGCAAAGAAGCCACCCAAATGGACAAGAAATTTGAATATTCTCTCTCCTGGATTTTTGCTTTAGAATGAGAAGACTGCAGGTATGAATCTGTCAAAGTAAGCAATTAATTTTTTTTTGTTTGTTTCTGTTTTGATTTATATCTGTTGTGACTTAATTGCATGTCTCTATTTACATGTACAGTAAGTCAATGTAGGCTTTTCTGTGTTATACCTGTTGTGCATTTTTGTGTTCTAGACTATGAGAGCAGGACTCTGTCTCAGCCTGCTTTTGGGAGAATTGGCTTTTGGAGCAATAATCAGTAAGACGTGGGATGCCCTTTTCTCAAAGCAGAAAAGACAGCTTATCTAGAGTACTCCAAGTAAAATACATTGTGTACAGCTCCCTGTGAAGTTCCATGTTGCAGAAATGCAGAAATACCCATTGGCACCAAAACAGTGTTTTACACTGTGTACCGGGCTGGGGAGGTACCTGTGAGATACCCTTACCCTTAGAAATACACAATAACTCTTGTCTGTATTCAGTGGGGTTATTGAGTATATCAGAAACTATCAGCTACAGGTGCACATCTGGGGAAATTTCCAGAAAGTACCGATGACTTAGAACATACAGTGTAGCAGCAAGTGTACAACTCCTGTTAATTTCCCCCATTGAAAATTACAAGCTGGAAAAGCCGTTATGAGTTGTTTTGAGAGGTCCGTGTTTTATCATCAGCTTGAAATTGTGCTTCTGGCTGTTAGTCACTGGGCTGCCAAAATTCAAGTGGCTTGAAGTGTGAGAGCTACTGGACCTGCAGGGCAATAACGGGAAGGAGGTTATTTTATGGCTGATCTCCCTGCATGTGTAGTGTGTTTCCCTATGATAAGGTGGCTATATCAGCCCCACCTATTAAAGTTGTCTGACAATTCCCATTACAGACTTTGTTTTCAGATGATTATAATGTAGCCAAACTATAACCGAGTTGAAATCTGACTTCTTGTACTGGCATGCTGAAGTGCTTCGTGTAGAAATTCATCAAAATTAGTTCTCCAGGTTTGGGGTTTCTTTTAATAAGGCTAGAGAAATTGTTTTGCACAGTGAAGATAATCTCCTTTTTGTGGAACTCTAAATGTACTTGTGTGATCTTTGATCTGCAGGTCATCATTTCATGATCTCAGTAGTGTGAGGAGAGTCAGTGTAGGCTTTGTATTAATGTAGAAAATGTGGACCTTAATGGATTTTTCCCCATATACTGTGTGGGCTGCCAAAGGTATTTTCAAGTCCTGTTTGGCTCTCCTTTCTTGCCTGAGTGCATCTGTGTTTTCTGAGTAGAGGCTTGACACTTGGAAGAGAAGTGGCTATTGGCTAAAGGACAGCTTTTATCTCCGTGAAATCAAACCAAATCTGGCAAAGCTGTAAGCTGCTTAAAGATCATGTAATTCCAATATGCTCATGCTTGCTGGACGTTTTCAGCCTTATTCCCTATAGTTTATCTCTGTGTGCCCAGGCTGGGACAGTTCAGCCTGAGCAGATGTCTCCTGTAACTGAAGTTCTTAAACTGTTGCTGGCTACATTGGCCCTGGACATCACTACAAAGATAAGGGGCTCTTTCTCTTCATTGCCAATGCTTTATAAAATTATAATACAAAGTTATAAATTTAAAAGAATAACAGAGGAGACCTTAGTCCAGAGACCAAAGCAAGAGACTAGGACAAGGGATCTGGCTGTGGAAGACCACAGAATACAGGGCCTGGGGGCTTGTGGGGCAGTGAAAACAGTATTTGGGTTACTCTGCTGGGTAAAACCAACCAGGATTTAGTGGTCTGGATCAGCTGGACAAAGAGATTAGGGTAGCGAATGAGGAAGGGATTTAAGGCATAGACAGCCAGAGGTTATTTTACCAGCCTTGAACAGAAGAAATGGGGCTGGTGGGCTACATAGCCAAAGCAGGTGTTTCCTGCAGAAGGGACTGCAATAGTGGAAAAAAAAAATTCTACTGTAGTGTCTATGAGAAGATGAGCTTCAATCAGCAGGCTAAGCAGTAAACACTAAAATTGGCTGAGAAAGACAAAATGGTAAGACTTAAATGAGAGGAAGCACCAGCCTAAGGAAGGAGAGAATAAGAGAAGGGACAGAAGATGGTTTTGTGGGTTTTGTAGTTCTAGTTCTTTACATGAATTGAGAGATCAGAATGATGTACATAACTGAAAGAATGTTACTTTGTTTTTCAAACCAAAACAACTGTACACAACAATACCTAGTCTAAGTGCATTTGCAATTCTGCCAAAAACTCAGAATGACTGGATTCCAGAGATAAAATATCCCATGCAACCTTAATTTTGGCCTTGCTTATTTACATCTGGAAAATATTTGCCTTTGCTTAACACATGCACAAAGTAGGGGGATTGAGCAGTCTATGAAAGTTCATGTCACAGTTATTTTAATAGCAAAGAATTTTAATAAATATATTACACTAGCTGGTACAAGGCCCTTGTTCTGAGCTAAATAGTATGTAATATTTTAGAAAAAATTATGAAAGAAATAATTTTTAAACCTGAACTAGTCTGTTGGAACCAAGAGGAAAATGAAATCTGTGTTAAAATGTACACAGCAAAGTGGCAATGGAAGTGTACAAATAGAAACAATAACGATAACTAGGCTTAGCTTTGATGTTCCTCTACTTTGAATGCCCAAGTTTCCAACTCTTTACTTCTAATGTTCTTCTAATTCTTGTCTTGGAGGAAATTACTTTCTTTTCTCCACAACATAGTCTAACAATGCTATAATATTCATGCAGAGTAGATGGTACTGGATCAGGACCCAAGAATGAAAGCAGGGGTCACTAAACTGCCCCTGTAGACATCACCTGTAGGTGTGTAAAGGCTGTGCATAGCTTCCATGTGAGTTTGAATTACTGCCATGAAGTCTGATGAGTATTTTTTCACCACAAGATCAGTATTTAATTAAAATGATGCATATTAAAATAAAGTGCTTTTTTCCCCCGTCACAATATTGGAAGTTGTGCATATAGCTTTATTTTACTTCTTGCATCTGCTTGGAAGAATGAAGTGGCTCGTGTATCTAACCTTTTGCAAGTTTGTTTCTGTTTGAAGATTTTGCCTGCTTAATGAGAAGTAAATGAGCTCCCTGACAGAATAAACCCCTCATATATTCCAATGTTCTTTACCAGATGCTGACAGCTTGCGCCCAGAGAAGGAGAGCATCTAAATTAGGTATCTGTTAGGAATGGTCTCTGGTCGTCTGCTCAACGGAAAGGATTCAATTTGTGGTTTAGGACCCACTTCATTTCACTAATTATATGTGAAGCTAATATGAGATGTGCATATCCGGAAAAAAGTTACATTGTCAAATTAAAGCTCAGCAGTGTGATGTCTTTTGGTTGTCATCTCTTACTGCCTAGCGAGTCAGTCTTGTTCACGCTCACCAGGGCAGAGCTGCCTTAATGATAAGCCTGTCTTTCATCAGATGCAACAGAGGCCTCATACACTTCTCCTCATAGAATCAGAGCAAATTCCGCCACAAGCAGATGGAAGGTGTGTGATTTTATAATTTACAAAATGATGGTTGTAATTTTGGAGAATAAGCACAAGCTTGACTTCCCATTAGGTCATGGCAATTGTTATGGTAAGCAGAGAGAGACAATAATGGAAACATGTATTTTAATTGGAACAAAGTTTTGATTATGCCTGTTCCCAAGAACAAATTCTGTTTGCTCTGTGCTGATAGCCCCTACGTGCACTTAGCAATCTGGAAATTTTGAATTCAGAATAAGAGCTTCAATTCTGTTATTTCCCGCTTTGTATGCCTTAAACAGACAGAATCAGCAAGAAGTGAATAGGCAAGATTTAAGTTTTTCCAAACAAGTAACATACAAATGAAACCATATGACTACAAACAATAGCTCTTGTGTCCTATTCCTGCTATTTGCAGGTCCATATATTGTTCCTTTGGCTACCTACCAGAACTCATAAAATGCTTTTAGGCAGCTGTGTCCCATTAAAGCCACATGTTACATTACATCAATAAGGAACCATAGAAGTGCAGAGCTGACAGGGATTTTAGAAGACCACTTTTTTATCTGCATAGACTGGGAAAGGATCAAGCATGCCACCCTGGAAGATATTAAAAGCCCTCAGAGGAGGAGATTCCAGAACTCTTTAGACTATTTTGGCATTTCCCTTCTCTGACTGTTAGATAACTCTTTGTAATATCCAGCCTTAGTTATTTTGCATTTTTTTTTCTCATGGCAGACATTGTAAGCTGTTGATTACTGTCCTTTTATAGAGCTCTGTTAGTTACTGTAAGATCACTGTCATATCTGTTCCCAGCCTCCACTTCAGAGAAAATAAACCCAATTAGCACAGACTTTTTTTGTATCTTTTCATCACCTTTTCTGTTTAAATCCTCTAATACTGTTACAGTTCTCTGGATTCTGATTTGTTTAAATTTTTCTTGGAAATGGATGAAATAATTTCTTCAGCTGAGGAGCCATCAGTGAACAATATAGCATTCAATGGCTTCTGTGGATACATGTGATGCATTTACTTCCTAGTCAAATATTGTCTTGTGTTTGTGCATTTGATTTGATTATATTCTATAATATTTCTGTACTGTGAAATTAATATAAAACATATAAATTAATATCTGTCCCTTGGCTATGGTCTAAACAAAAGAATCATATCTTTTTTTACAATATTTTTGTTAAAAACAAGTTATGCAACCACAAGGAGGACTTTTGTTAGCAGTCTCTCTTAAGCCACAAATTTCTGAGTTTTGTTCATATACTGAGATTAAATGAGGAACAGTTAAAAAGGTTAAGACTCATCATCCTAAAAATAGATGAATTAGGGGGTACTTGATAGAAATGTGCAAAGTTATGCATGATGTTGACAGTTCATAATTTCTTTCAGTACATGAAAGCTAAGAGAAGCCAGGTTCAAAACAAGCAGAAGATGGGTTTGGGTTTTTTTTTAATGCAACAGTCATGCAGCAAGTTAATGTTAAAGCATGTTATGGCTAATTTACATGTGTGATAGTTTACATATGTTCGAGGACACGTGGATAAGTTTGTGCAAAAGATTATGTATATGGTTAGTAAATGGGTAAACCAGCGTCAGTAAATGGACAAACCAGACCCATTTCTCTGAGGGAGTATAGCTGGAGCTTAGTAAAGTACTCAGAAATACCGTATGTACTTGTTCCCTGAGTATCTGCTTCTGTTCAGCTCTGAAGATGTGACACTGGAAGAGTTGCCTAGTCTGTGCACCTGTCTGCACCAATGGACCAGTTCCAACGCTGCATGCTACCCGAAACCAAGGCAGTTTCCTAAGAGCATTGTCTTCTCACCAGAGTTTGAAAGTAACTTTTTTTTCACCTGAGAGGAGAAATACTATCTCCTTACCTCTGCACATTATTTCATCAGACTCTCTTTTATCCTTTTTTAAGGAGGTATTCATGGGTGAATGTGTTTGGGAAAATTATGAGTGGCACAGAATGAAATCAAATATATAAAATACCATTATGATTCAGCAGAACAGGAAAGAAAATGGACCCTACTTCAGTAACTGTGATTTAAGAAGTAACAGAAAGTATACACTAACAATGAAGAGAAACTGAAGAGGATAAAACCCAAACATTCTATTCTGTGCAAGCTTTATTCAAACAAACGACAGCATTTCAGAGTTAGGTGTAGCTGTGATATACATATCATACAGGTAGGTTCCAATCTGTTCTTCCAAATGTTCTTTGCAAAATATGGATACAATGATGAAGGAAGGGAAGGGGGGAAGAAGGGAAGGCAAATGAAAGAAGACACTGCTTGAATAAAAAAAATTGAAAGATTGAAAACTGAAAAGAGATATTAATTTAATATTTCCTTCTTCACTAGTTAAGATCCTTTGTAATCTGATAAGTGGCCATATCTTTGTGTATAAACCACTGTGTTTAAGAGTAAAACAACATTAAGATAAACTCTAAATGAAGGCTGGAAGTTGAAACAAGCTTCTAAAAAAAACCTTCACAAAAAACAAGCTCTTTACCTAACAAATCATGTCTGGATGGTGCACCAATGGAAGACATCAAATCTGCAGTAAGGTCAATGGCATGCAGCATTACCAAAAAGAGACATCTGTGTTTCAGACCTTGGAAAAGAGATAGCACTTTAAAGCATTTGTCTGCACTCCTTAAGCTCGTTCATGGGCATGGAGGAGTTGCATACAAACATTCTTTGAAAAAACACAGACGAAGTAATTTTTGTGTCAGTGAAAACTCAGAGAGGGCAGTAAATCATTCAAAGGAGCAACCCTTTTTTCTGTCTAGCATAAAGGACTAAGAGGTTGGGCTTGCCATACAGCACAAAGTAGAATGTTTGGACAGAATTTGTGGAAAAGAGTTTATTTTTAAATTCAGGACAAAAGGCAGAGCTCAGGATGGCTATTCCTTGGCAATCAGATAAGAGGAAGATTGTTCATCATTATATGGAGGTTGTGGAAACTTTCAAATTTAGAACTCAAGATACAAGAAATAGCAAAGTTGCTCTTCAGACTTTAGTGCAAGTTGTGTTTTAACACTCCCTGTGTTTTAATCCTCTCAGAATTCTTTGGTTAAGGAGTAATGTAGTACTTTTGTGAACAAAACAAGAAGTAAACAGATGAAAAGCTACTTGAGATGGCATATTTCCCATATTGATTTGGAACAAACAAGTTTGATTGTTTTAAAGGTTTTTTTTTTCTTTTTTTTTGTCTTCCGATGGGGAATTTTCCTTGTCAATATCTTTATGACAAAAATAGTTCCCCCAAATTCATATAATGTCTCCATGTCCCAAAGCCCTTAAGAGAATACTGCCCCATTGCAGAAGTCTATGCAACATTTTTTCAGTTCGTTGCTACACATTTCAAAAGATCAAATCATTCCCCCCAAAAAGCTCACAGCTTACCAGTGTAGCGGTGCTTGAGCTGTAGAGAACGCAGCTCAGACCATGCAGTGAAAGCATCTCTTTACTATCTGCCTCTTGATTTAGCAATTTTTGGGCTAGCTAATTTCTGAAAGGGGTCGCAGTAGCATGGATTTCAGCTGGTCCAAAAGATACGGTCTCCACAAGGTATTCCCCTCCTACCTCAGTGGCCAGTCCCTCCCTCCTCCCACTCCTCTGTGTGCCAGGGCACCCTATGCAGGATGCAGCCAGTGCTCTCAGGTACATGCTGTCCCCTCTAGAGGTAGTATGGGATCCTGTCCTGGTTTTTGCTTCTTTTCCTTTTTTCATTTCCTCCCCTATTGTTTACTACTGGGAACATTGACAGAGTTCGTGGTGAGTCAGTGGTAGCCATGGACAAGCTGGCCTGAATTATCTGTAAACTAAAGATGAATGGAAGGTGACTGGAGAATTAAAGAGACTATTTCCAGCAAGAGGTTAGTATGTCAAGAGGTTAGTGCATGGCTCATGGGATCCAAGGAGGAACATCACTACGCAGTGGGAGAACTGCAGTGTGCAATTTACTTATGTCCATTGACACAGGGCTTAAAGAATTTTTTTTTTAAATAAGGTTGGAAGGGCATGAATGCAATAACTAAACAAGCATGCTGTCTCTTCTGTCTTGTGGATATTAAATAAGACGTCTTAAAATTTACCTTATTTTATTATTATCAAATTCTTTGTTCTTTGCAAATGTTAAATGGTCATAGCAATGTAACTATAGATAACTTCACTGAATTTGGCAACGTTGCTATCCAGGCCAGCTGGAATTAATTTTGAAGTTATGATTTTTATAAGAAATCTGGTGCTGTTCTTACTGTCACATGATAACTCACTTCTTTCACTAATTTGATAATTGTTTTTTTGGAAAGGGCCATGGATTTCTGGAGAGCTTTTTCTTCTATAATTTAATACTCTTTGATTCACATAAACCTATTTCTAGCCAGTAAATAATTTTTTAGCATTTGTTCCATTTTTTGTTCAACAAGAAAGATAAATTTGCAGGAAGATTACCAGAAATACCCTATTGTCTTTTTTCTTTTTTTTTTTTTTTCTTGGAAGAAGGAATTTTC
>VZTE01006235.1:5836743-5851733 GCA_013397775.1 Eulacestoma nigropectus | reverse complement strand
AACCCTTTTTTTTTTTTTTTTTTTTTTTTTTTTTTCTGGGAAGAAGTAATTTTCTTCTTTTTATCCTTTTTTTCCAGTATCTCCCTAAATACTAATAAATTTTTTAAAAGATTGGCAGCTCTTCTCTACAAGATAATGCTCAGAATTTGCTGTGGAGTTCATGGCCTGCTTTTACATACAGATGCACAATTCCACTTACCTCCTACTCTCCAGCAGGCTTTTCTTTCTAATTGCAGAACCAGAGAACTAAAGCATCTGTAGTCTTGTGGAGAAAAAGTGGTCCTGTGCTCTTGGGGAAGCTGAGATCCAGTGTGAGCTTTAGGATGAATTGATGCATCCCATTCCTGCAGTTCTAGCTGCTGAGCTGGTAGAGGGTCATTATCCCAGGGGTTGTGGCTAAAAGGCCAGAAGCATATGTGTTAGAGTCATGCTGTTCATATGGGTGAGTTGAAGAGCAAGCTTGGCTATCATTCTGGACTCTTTAGTAACACGTGCTCAAGTATGGCTGGCGACATAAATTACGCAGGGTGGCTCGAACATTTTCTGTCACAATTTTATGGGATAAAGCCCTGTTTTCAACCACAGTTGACCTACATTCTTAGATATTTTGCACTGGCCTTCAGTAATAGCATCTGAGAAGTGATCCAAATCCGTGTTTAATGACCAGTCTTTAAATCCTCTACAAATGTTGTCCTCTGAGGTTTTACTTCCCCACCTCTGATTAATAGGTGTGATCAGATCATTGCAGAGTGCCCAGATCACTGTGGAAATTTTATGAGAAGTGCCAAGATGTGCCAAGTGTCTTTTGGAACTGCTCTGCTGCTAGATTAGCAAGCCAAAGATAGCTTTGGCTGCCTCAAATAGTGCCCTAGGGTATAATCTATCAAGTCTTTATCTCTAATAGGTGTTGTTTAATATTAACCTCAATGAATAATGGATTTAAAAATTCTTTGTTGTTACCCGTTATGCAAGCCCAGCACCCTGCTTTTTCTCTAAGCTGTTCTTCTCTTCCTAATTATCAATTTTATCATCTCCAATTACATTTGGAAAGCAAGCAAAAGTAAATATTCTGAAATCTGGCAATAATCCGTAGGGTTTCCCCTGAGATCTTAACTTCTTTTCGCATTTCTCGTCACTTTCTTCTTCATGCAATTAATTCTTTCCCCTTTGTTACTATTTTCTAGTGCTTCTGGGAAGAGTGGAAGGAAAGGGAGGAGCGCAGAACAAGCACCAATTTTTTTTTCTATTTCAGCTCAGTCCCCTTTCCGCTTAGTCTAAAATCCTGTTGCATTTCTCACAGATGTTTGGCCATTAGCTTAAAGTAAACAGAATTCTTTTCATTGCTTTCATTCCTCTTCCTTTTCCTCTTCCTTGTCCCTGTGTCACCCTTACTATTTTTTTTGACACAGCAGAGAAAACTCTTATCCTTCCTATTGCTCAGGCCTGGGTTTCCGCTTTGCTTCAGACATCTTAGCTGTGTGCAGTTCAATGCTGAATCACTAATTAAAATTAAGCCCTTTTTATAAAATTGAAATTAATAAAAATAATTAAGTAAATTTAAATTAATCTCCAAGTTTATTCAGGCTCTTTTATTAGACGGTACTGCACACATAATAAATTTTCAAGCAGCTCATATTTTTTGTTTTCTCTCCATTGAGGGCTTCACACCTCTGCAGGAGTAATTCCCTGTTCCCAGTGAAATCCAGAAAAGCTCTCTGCTACAGTGCTTTGGGATCTGTCTTGAAATGCCCAGCCTCTGGGTTGTTAGCCCAAATACGGCAGCAAGCAAGTGCAGAATCACTGTCTGCACAGTCCAGAAATTAGAAGACAAAACTTCTGGGTTTGGGCATCAGAGGTTCAAGAGGTCTGAACCGTCTGCCTCGTCGAGGGGGTGGGATCATAAAATCATTTAAGTTGGAAAAGACCTTTGAGTCCAATCATTAACCTGGGGCTGTCAAGTCCACCACTAAATCACAACCCTAAGGGCCAGATCTATGTGTTTTTAAAATACCTCCAGGGATAGTGACTCACCACTTCCCTGGGCAGCCTATTCCAGTGCTTCTTCAGTGAAGAAATTTTTCCTAATATCCAGTCTAAACCTCCCCTAATGCAACTTGAAGCCATTTCCTCTTGTCCTATCGCTTGTTACTTGGGAGAACAGACTGACCATGTACCTGGCTACAATCTCCTTTCAGGTAATTGTAAGGCTTCACCTGAGGCTGCTTTTCTCTAGGCTAAACAACCTCTGCTCTCTCAGCTGCTTCTCATAATACTTGGGTTCCGCACCTTTCACCAGCTTCAGTGCCCTTCTCTGGACTCCCTCCAGAACCTCAATGTCTTTCTGGAAGTGAGGGGCCCAGAACTAGACATGAACTTGAGGTGTGGGTGTGGAGAACAGATGTGGAGGAACTGGAAGGAAGATAAGACTTCTGGCAGGTGTCAGACTTGGAGAGTATGCGTTGTGGTTAGCTACCTCAGGCTTTTATTGCAAGTTACACACTATGGGAACTTATTGTTAGTTAATGTTAATTTGAAAAAAGACAAAGTCATGTGATTACATTATGTTCCTCTTCACTTAAAGATGAGCTTCTGTTCTCCACAAATGCACTGATCAGTCAGAAAATTTTTCCCAAAAGGTAAAAAAAAAGAGACACCCTCCTCCCGAAAAAAATCTCCCAAACCAAACCCTCCAGAAACCCTAGGTCATAACTTTTCTGAAACAAGACAGGAGTTTCAGATATATAGGATTGGCAGTCATGTGGAATGACAATTCTGGGGGGACAAAGACCCAAAGACTGGGAACATGGAAGACTCAGGATTTTGTTTTAAGGTAAGAAATATGCTTGAAGGAAATGGAAACAGGGCATAAGGACAGAATTACATCACCTAACAGTTCTTTCTGAGGTGCACACATCTTGCTCTTCATTTAGCTCTTTGGCCCATCTGACATACGAAATGTGGAAATATTGGAGAAAGAGCCTATTACTACTACACTGATTAAGCTTGTAAAGACAGTATTTCTGAATTCAGTGTTAGATCATAAGACTGGGAAGTTTACTGATATGTGGAGTAACAGTTTGTCTAGATAAATAAGTCAGAACTTCTGAGATTATGTCCCAGTAACTGCAGCCTGCCTGAACTCTGACTTTGACATGTAAGGTCACACAAGGGCTCATTTAACAGTTCAATTATCTTTCTTTTTTTTTTTTTTTCTCCAGTAAGCTGGAGTTTTAGGCCTTTCCTACCTTTAAGTTAGAATTTGGCCACAGATTTCGGTGCAGACCTGCAAGTGAATCCCACTGCTTGTTCTGCCAGTGCCAGAGCCCTTCAGAGACAGGGTGGCTGCTGCAGCTGCCACAGCTACCAGAAGGGGAGGGAATACCTGACTGGGCCAAGGCTATTTCTGGAGGAAGATCTTGCAGCTGATGCTGACCAGGCTCACCTGGCTCTTTTGGTAGCCAAGGAGCAGCAAGGCTGGCTACATCAGCCTGTCTTTCTGCTTTATCCTTTCTTTTCCTCTCTTTCTCCTGCTGAACTTCTGGCTGCACACTTACCATTTTACAGAGCTCACTTCCCTGTGCTTCTGAGAAGCCTTGAGGCAATTTTCTACAGGGTTAGTGGTGAAAACAGGTAACTGAGTCTCAGGAAGATTTATGTGACAGGGCAGCTATATGGTTGAAGTGGAGTGCCATTAAAGGATTCACTACCTCTGACAGATTTCTGTAAAAGTAAGTGTGTCAGTGTTGCTGTTGATTAAGTTTGCCTGAGTTGTACTTCCTTGGATCAGTTTATCCCTCAGCAGCCTGGTGGGATGGCTGCATGGACAGAAATGCGTAACAAACTCCAAGCAAGGTGGCTTTTATGTTCATGCAGTGTGAATTAACTTATTAGATTTTAAAAACCTAACACATTTTTTCCCCCTTCAATTCACCTTTATTTCAGACAGAGAAGTACAAAAAAAGAAAAAGGATTTTTTTTATTTTCCATCAGCAGTGACTTCTTAGGGTACAAGAAGCAAGGAATGTTCTTGGCTTGTGTGTTAAAGAAGCATTTGTTTCTTCATGCCAGTTAAAGAATGCCAGTCCCACAAATATAGAAATTAGTCTGCATGTCCTCGTAAATTTGTCAGTATGTTCCTTTTTTATTTGTTTGAAGTCTCAAAATAATTGTTCTTTGATATTTTTAGGGAATCTGAAAACAAGAAGGTGGTAATATCTTTTGTCCTTTAAAAAAAAAAAGAGTTATATTAAAAACTAATAGCAGTAATTTTCTTATATCCTCTTTTATAAACAGATGTGCCAGATTTTTTCCTTCATTTTTAATTAAAAAAAAAGGTTTAAATATGTATTTACATATGGGGTGCTTTTAAGGATGAATTTGCTGGTAGTTTCTGCCAAAGTGCTCTGCAAAGGAGGATTGAGAACAGGACAGAAGATCTTTGTTTTATTCATCTTTCCGGTTTCTCTATTCAGTTTAGGCTTTTTGTAGATTTTTCTCAAGAGTGTGGTTACTGAAAATACCGCATGTTAAGCTAGAGCTAAGAGGGGAGTACTTGGATTCCTGTGACTTGAATAACCTTTCCCAAAAACATACATGTATTCTGGTTCATGGAAGCTGCAGCTGGCTCAGGAAGCCTCCTCCACAGATGGAAATAGCTGGAGATGGCTAAGTGAGAGGAGAATTGCCATGGATGCTTACTTGTTCCTCCAAGACACCTGCTTATATTTGGTGTTGGAAACTTGCTACTGGTCAGTTGTCTGACCCAGCATGGCCAGCCCTATCCACAGCCTGATGGCCTGGATTCCCTGAATATGGAGGGCAGAATTTGCTCTCCAGCACTGCTTCCACAGGGGACTAGTGTGTGAGGGTTGCTGCAATGCCACGTCCTTGCTGTCCAACTGGAAAGCCTCTTTCTTGAGAACCATGCACTAAGGAGTGGGTGTGTAAGGCTCAGTTGCTGGTAATTAATTTTGCCCAATCTTCAAAGGGGAAAATGAATTGAATCACTTCAGAAGCTTCAGTCTATCAAGAGGAAAGTTGTGATAGCAGCATCTCATGGCACGTTTCACTGCCAATATACTCTCCAAATCTACTAATTACAAATAGGGTTTGACTCAAGCACCAAGAGTATACTTTTAGGAGTTTGGTCTGCAACCTTCAGCTGGCTACAGAGAAACTTGAACTCTTGTGTTTTAGTTTTTCTCACCTGTGTCCTAAAGGTTTCAGATACTATTTCATACTTAAGGCATGGAGTGTTGGGCCTGTGGAAGATAGAGGCAGAGACTAAGAGGTCTTTGTGGTTGCCTATGCTGGCAAACACATGTGGTGCAGACTAAATTAGCAGTGCAGTGTTGTCTGAGATTCACAAATGTGAATATTTGCTGGTTCCTGGCTACCTATGTGCATTTGTTTCCTCATCCCACTTAGGAGTGGCCTCAGCTGTGTTTCTGAGTGATAGAATGTATTTCCTATTTTTCCTCACAGAAGTCACAGGAATCTCTGTGTTCAGGGGTAGGGTGGCGGTTGTTTTGCTTGGCAAGTCACAGATTAACCTGTGTACTGCACACATGGATGCAAGTGTGCGTAACTGCTCATCCCCTCCTTTTGAAGAGGACATAAGAAAGTAGTGAGAGGTAACAGCAATTTGTCAGCTGGTAAAATTCTGATTCAATGAATATGAACAAAGTTTTGGAAGCAGAACAGTAAGCTTTCCTTTTTCACAGTTTTCTCTGCTCCTCCTTTGAGAACTCAGGCACAACTTTTTTTTCCCATGAATTCTCTTACTGTTCCCTGTCTACAGACCCTCTCTTCTCTGTTAACACCTGACTTCCATAACATAAAAGCAATAGGTCTGGAAAAGGATGTAGATATGAAGTGGAAGAGGCAGTACATGCCTCATGCCAATGGAAGGAGGCACAGGTTGCTATGTAGCTCAGCCTCCCCAGGAACAGAGAAAGTGCCCAGGTGGGGTGAGGTCTCCGTCCTGCTGGTTTTTCTGGCTGCTGCAGCCATCCTGCCCTGGGTCTAAGGACAGAAGAGCTTGCAGCACTATCAGTAATGCTGGGAAAGAAATTAGAGTTTGGGAGCTCCTGTACAATCCATAAGCAGGTAAATAAAGGCTTAAAAGTGCTCATAGTTCCGTGACAATCAAAATAATTAGATCCAATATTTTTTTCTGCTACGTGCTGGTGTTTATGTGCTATGTGCTTGAAGTTGTACTGTTTGTTGTTGTACTTCATCATATTATTTTGGAACCTCAAGCTATTCATTTTAAACAGATTCTGCCTTCTAAATATTGATCCTGTAGAGGCTAAGTTAAATAATGACAACAGTATTAGAAATTCCTTTTGGCCCAACTGTTGGCATTAATGACTAGTGACAATTTCCTTTTCCTGTATATGCAATTTGAGTCAAATGAGCTTTCTTACTAATGTGCTGCTGCATTTCTGGAGTAATTTGAGTTTATTTTCTAAATCTGCAACAGATTTTGCAAGGATCATCTTGCTGCGCATTGTTCCAGGATAACGTTGTTGTTGGAATAGTGTGCGTGTAGTATTAAATGCTTTAATTCTGTGCCTGATTTACATTCACATTGTCCCTAGAGTTAGCTGGCTAGTACATTTTAGAGAGGGATGAAATTCATGCCAAAAAAGCCCACTGTCAGTCTCAAAATGTATTTATAAAATTCACCCCAGTCCAACCAGGTTTTTTTTCAGTTAAAATTTTACCATGAAAAAAGCATAATGAAACATCATTAACTTGATGGGTTTTTATATTAAGGATTAAAATTTTTGATATTTTGTTAGAAAATCAGCTTTTATTTTGAAATTTCTTTGATGATATTTGATAGTAAATGCTTTCCTTTTTCAAATATTTTTTGTAGCCACTTCATTTCTGTCAAATAAGATGTTTCTGATAATTATTCATAGCTTCATCTTGCACTCTAACACTTCAGCATTTCCATGTGGTGGTCATATTTAAATGAAAATTTGGAAGAGTGAGGGCAGAAGAGAGGAGAGATGTTACTTTTACTTTTCCCTAAATTACTCCTATAAATATGTAGTCCATGCCTTTTATATTTTTTTGATCTTTCCTCTTTCTTTGTTCACCTCCAACGCACACCAAATCGTAAAAAGAAATAATTGTACAGGTCTGTTGTCCCTTGACTTCACTGAGCCTTTTTTCAAGAAGTGGCTACAAAATTGGAGCAAAGTCTGTGATTAAAACATGCTACTAAAGTAAAAAGGCAGACAATGAAATGTGATCATTGAGTTTCAGCTGAAAAAAACCTGTGTTTTTGTTTTCCCTTAATCACTTGGTGACCTGTGTGGGTTACTATTCCTACAATTTAACTATGAATTCTGATGCCTACTCTAGTTGAGATTTTTTTATTACAACTTTTATAACCTCTTTTTATGATTTTCTTATCCCTTTACAAAACTTTCATCCTTTAGGCTGTAATTGCCTCTATTTGATTGCTAGGAACAGATGACTTTATTTCCTTTCTTCTCCTTTCTTGTTCGAAAATTAGAGGAAAAACAAAGTTGTTCATAATATTTTGTTACAATAACAAAAAAATTTATATGTACTTTAGTCATAATAAATAGGCCCATATTAATGGGAGGTATTAAATCAACTGAGACCTCAATTTATTATTAGTCTGTCACTCATAACAACATCTGTTTTTGGCAGGAGCTCAACAGTGCAGGTTTGAGTTTCATGACTTCAGACAGTTCCTAATACTAGAAAGATAAATAAGCATACATAAAGAAGTGAATTTCATGAAGGTGGATCATCTTTATCTACAATTTTAAACTGTCTTTTCCTGCAATAGTATGCAGGTTTTTAATTGACACATTCTCTAGGTTGGGGTTTTTTTAACGCTTTTTACAAGTGGAGGAATTCCCTGTTAAATCACATATTCTGTGAACGTTAATAAAACCTTAACTTTGTTCTATAATACATATTTCCAGAGTAAGATTTTGCTTGCTCAGCTTTGTAGACTTTCTTTTCTGTGTCTCTTCCATGGATTGTATGTTTATAACTGTATGAAAACAAGATCTGTTTAATCTGTGCCTGAATGTGTACTCAGATTCTGAAGTACTAAAAAACCCCAAGTGTCCACTGACTAATCGGGTAAGCCTTGGCAATTTGTCCATTAGTGCTAAGGTGATTTCTAGATTTGCTAAATCAAATAGTACTTTCTTTCCTGGGACATCAGTTTAGTGTTACGAAAAGTTTTGAATTAAAACTGGTTTGATTTAAAGTTTTGGCGCTCTAAGGAAAAAGAAATACTCTTTTGCTGGACACTTTGGAAGTAAAACCCAGGCAATGTAAATCACGGTGATTCACCTTCTCCAGATACCTCTGCTCAAAGCAATACGTGTTTCTGATTTTCTATCGGGCACTAAGGGTCTGGGTGTTGGGTGAGAGAAAATGTGCGTAAAGAGCTTCTGGGTACTCTTGAGGCTGTTACAAAGAGTGTTGGGAGGAAAAGGGAAGCTGCCTACTGGCTTGAATGTACCTTGTCTCTCTTAATGCTCAACAGCCATAGCAAAGAAACTTATTTGTTTAACCTTTTGAAATTAATTTGTTTTAAACCACTTCTAATATTATGTTTCTAAGGCTTAATATGACATATAAATCCTGACCTTTCTTGAACAGATGGTGATAATGATGGCAATGAGAATGCTATTGAAAGGCATATGGGAATTATGAAGCCTAAGTAATATATTTGATTGCTGATGATCAAGCAAGAACCTAAGTTTATCACAAGGATATCTTATTTGAATAAATCTGTTCCAAGTTTTCCATAAAAGTGTTGATGCTCTTGACCCTGACCAGGCACTTAGATATGTAGTTGTTTGAAGCATACACTTTCAATAATATTTTTCTGAAATTGTATTTTTAGTCCTGCATTAAGTGCTAAATTCCAATTGTAAGTACTCTAATTCATAATATTAAGTGACATAAATAAATAAGGACCTTTCTTATTAAATAGATTGAATTTACAGAAGTTACTATGGCAAAATATTAGGTCAAATTGCATTGCATCAAAATAACCCGAAGTTAGCCTCAGCTACATTTCAAACATTGCTTATACATACTTTTACCTTGTTTAAACTGAAAAAGAACCTGGTAGCATTCTTTAAAAAAAAGTCAAAACTAAAAGTACCTCTCTAGTCTTTGCGACAATTTGGTAGAGTAGGTTGTAGTTGTGATATACTGATGGCTGACACAGTGGGCAGTGGACAATGACATGTAACCTGACATTTCCCCATTTTTTTCTGTTTCTCTTAGCAGAAATAGGGACTGCATAAAACTGGCTACTGTCTTCTATGTGTAAAGTCACATCATGTATGTAAACAGACTAAGAAATATCTCTTGTTTCCATTCTCCCCTTAAAGCACAAAATTAGTCTTTAAGTGTTTGCATATCTATTAAGGACTGTTTTATCTGCTAGGGATAAAAAAGTCTTCAGCAGAAGCAGTAACCCCTGGGGTAGGAGGGTTGTGTTTTATTATTACATTAGAACATATTGGAAGCTTTCTTTCCTGGTTGTACAGAATATGATCTTTTTGGTTTATCACTCCTTGGTATCTTCAATCATAGAAGGTCACTAAAGGAGTACCTTATGTGAGGATGGAGTTTTCCAGGAGAATGGTTTGTGAGCAACGTGTGTATGTTAATATTTAGATCCGGTGTGTCACCACACGCTTGTAAATTTGTAAGGAGAATTTAAGTAAATGGGGGGGACCGTGGGGTACAAAGGATTATCTTTAGGCTCTCAAGGGCCAATTGTAGCACTGGGATTACTACAGTTTGTTCAAATGGCTGTGGATTACAGTTATAGACAGAGGGATTAAGAGAGTGATATTATTTATTCCTGTTTGCATGTTAAGACTAAAACATATAGTAAATTTTTCCTCTAAACTATGGGCATAAGGAAGGATGAGCATATTATTAGTCTATTTCTGTTTATTTACTATCATAAATTCTGTTTATATACTAGTTTATTTACTATTGCCACTAGCTTTATGGCAAACAGTCCCTTTAGAACATACGGAAACTCAGTGATAGCAGTCAGAATTAAGTTTTTAGGGGGTAGTGAAGAAAATTATTTTGAGGATGTATTAGTATTGTGAATAAAAAGGGGTCCAAATACTGAGTTTATCCATGGATGTGGAATAACGTTCTGGCCTTGCTATTTTTCTTGTTAGGTATTCTATTAATGCACAAAGAGACTACCTTAGAAAATTGGTTCCATCTAGTCCTGCTCCAAGATATAAGTGAGCCCACAGCCTGAAAAGATCGACTTGGTTTCTTCTGGCTCAAGAATTAAGCTACTTACCAAGAAGATAAAATAGAGATACATGTTTCTAGCAATTTAAATTGATAAAACTATTCTGCACACTACTTTTAATAGAGTTCTTTAACCATCTATGAATTGACTTTTTTAGGAAATCATAATGTACTACTGGGGCAGGTCAACATATTAGTGTTTGTGCCAAATATACTTTCAGTAGAAACTTTATAAACTAATAGATATATATTGGACAATATTTAAAAAAATAAGTGGAGTATTGAAATGCAATATTTGTCAAATTGCTCATTTGATGAACGCGTATTTAAGCAGTTCACTATTAAGTGCCAGGTCCTGCACTTAGGTCACAACAACCCCAGGCAGTGCTACAGGTCAGGGGTAGAAAAGCTGGAAAGTGGCCCAGCAGAAAAGGACCTGGGGATGCTGGTCAACAGCAGCTAAACATGAGCCAGGTGTGCCCAGGTGGCCAAGAAGGCCGATGGCATCCTGGCCTGGATCAGCAATAGTGTGGCCAGCAGGAGCAGGGCAGTGATTTTCCCCCTGTACTTGGCACTGGTGAGGCTGCCAAGTTTTGGGCCCCTCAATAAAAGAAATACACTGAGTTGCTGGAGTGAGTCCAGAGAAGGACAACGGAGCTGGTGAAGGATCTGGAGCACAAGTCTTGTGGCTGAGGGAGTTGGAGGTGTTTCATCTGGAGAAAGAGAGAATGAAGGAGGACCTTACTGCTCCCTACAACTAACTGAAAGGAGGTTGTAGCCAGGTGGCAGTCAGTCTGTTCTCCCAAGTAACAAATGATAGAATAAGAGGAAATGGCCTCCATTTGTGCCAGGGGAGGTTCAGATTGGATATTAGGATAAATTTCTTCACCAAAAAAAATGCCAAGTATTGGGACAGGCTGCCCAGGGAAGTGGTTGAGTGCCCATTCCTGGGATATTTAAAAACCGGGTAGATGTAGCACTTAGAGGTGCTTAGGTTTAGTGGTGAACTTGGCAGTGCTCAGTTAACAGTTGCACTTTATGATTGTAAAGGTATTTTCCAATGTAAATGATTTTATTATTCTCTATATATCAGTGTTAAGAAAACTGCAAGAAGCAGACATGTAGAATAACACTGATGCCCTTGTTCCAGCTGTGTAAAGAGATTTCCTACTCTGTTTCAAGTATTCCTTGCTCTGCATTAAGCTCCAGGATACATTGACACTCTTTCTGTTTTTATCCAAGGCTTTGTACTCTGTCTTGTAGATGGTGCACATCCTCCTTGCTGTGCTTTTATCCCACATGGGTGCATTTCTTTCCCTAAATTGGCATTCCTCTAGCCATTTATTTCACTGTCCTTGCCTTTAGTTTTTTTCCCCGTATGATTACATTTCCAGCCCATTGACTTACCTATGATGGAACATTGTAGCATAGCCCTCACCCTGCCCCCACCCCCCACACCATGTTTTGCAGCTTTCATAGGTCCCAACTGATAAATAAAATAAAAGAAAGTGTATCACAAAGCAAATGAAATAAGCTATGCGTTTGACCACAGAAGGGTTCCTGAGATGATTTGCACTATGTTTGGGATGTACAGTGAAAATACCCTGAGAAAAATGTTACCACTTAGCTAGGCTTTGTCTGGAATATGGTAAGGCGTGCCACTGTTACATTTAAAATTGATCCAAGGGATGATTTTTCATACAGGTTTCTGAAATCAATGAAGAAGAGCTAGCTGAAGCCAATTTTCTGTAGTAATTTTAAGAGCTATGACAGAACCTATTGTTTTGTGTATTTTGTGTACTTATATCAGTGCCCTGGCTTCTCTCTCACCATGATCAATGGCAAGCTTCCATCCACTTCAGTTCTGCCACATTACCTGCAAAAGGGCACAATTTCAGTAATGCAAAGCTTCTCCTAAAACCATAGTGATAGAAGTCATGTAGCTGGTAGAGTACTTGGAAGCATGTACATAGTAATATGCACCATGCTTTTCAAAATGTACCTTTTTTTTTTTTTTTTTTCAAAAAACCCCCACAAAATAGTTCAGAATTTGTAGTTTTAGAAAAGTTTTCTTTATATTTAGATAAACAGCTTTGGTGTATACTTCTATACAACTACTACTGCTTTGAGTCAACATTCAGGTTTCCTTTCACACCTGTTAATAAGAACAGGGACGATACAAGGAGACTTTCTATGCTACCATGTTTATGTGGACTTGTACCTCACTTGGTGAAAAATTCAGTTTAAGTGTTGGGGCAGCCTGCAGAATAAAGAAGGTCTTGGTTTTTTTAATACCAAGTTATCTGTCTTGATTGAAGATATTCTCTAATGTATATATTTTGATACATTTCTTTCTAGGAAATTAAATCTGAGATTTAATTATTAAGAAGCTTTGTATGTGGAGGGTTTTTCCTGTTTTTTTTTTTTATTTTTTANAGAAGCTTTGTTTTTGGAGGGTTTTTCCTTTTTTTTTTTTTTTTTTGATTTTTTATTTTATTTTTAATTTTTTTGTTTGTTTTTGTTTGGGGTTTTTTGTTCATTTTTGTTTCTGTTTTTTTTAATGAAAGGAGGACAATTTGGTTTCTTAACTCATGTTCATATTATTTTCAATTTTATTTCCTGAAGAGTTGGTAGTCTGCTATGTAGGATTTTGAACTGTGTTCTCTACTCCTGTGTTTATCCAGAAGGTCTTGTAAGCCAGTTGCATTGAAAGAGTGGGGTTTTCAATATTTTTACCTTATGACTGCAAGGTGAGGGTGACTGCATTTAAAGATTAGAACAAGAAATTGTTTCCTGTCCTTGTCCTGTTAAGATGTGCAACATATTTCTCTTTTCCTTGATCACAGTTTCTCTACTGCTGTTTGCACTTTTCAGGAAACCCCCTTTCTGCAATAACTGTCCCGAGACTCATTAGAAACAAGGAAATGCTTGACATTTTATAGAATGTAAAATTCTAACAATCTAATTCAAATGACCAGGAAATGGTGAAAAAGTTAGCTGATACGGAGGTAACTTGTGTTTCCTGTAACCCCAAGAACAGTATTTTGCTGGAATTTATTTTCTACAAGCTTTGTAAAACTGGAAAAGCTAATCTTCTAACAAGGATAACTAAACAGCAGCCTTGAAATCAGAGTATATTTTACTGTTGGACAGAACTTGCATTTGGGCACTAACTCATCTGTTCAGCTTTTGACTTGGATTCCTTTCATCTTTGTTTATATCTTTATGGCTGGATTATTAGATTTATAGATTTACGGCGATGTTTTACAAACACACAGGTCTGCTACCATATTTTTTACTCGTGAAAGAATTGAAAGCAATCTTTGAAATGTGCTTACAGCTCGCCCAATTATCTTAAGAGTAAATCCTCTTTAAAAAATTGCTTCCTTTCTACAAACAAACTACTAGAAACCTTAGCCTGAAGATGAAAATGGTTCCGACGGTGGGAGGCTATTTTTAAACTTCAATAGATTTATTTTAAAATTCGATAGATCTTATTCTCTTTTAAGGTCTGGTGATTTACTAGAGCAGTTAGCAGGTTTAGTTATGTACAGACACAGGCTGAGATTTTTGAACATTTCCTGTGTATTGAAAGGGTAGCCAATGCCGGATTGCAAAGTTCAAGGCATTACCCATTTTTCAGCACACCGTAGCTTTCCATCTAAATTTACCACCTTCTGCTCCTACGGGCATGTTATTGTGCCCACGATATCTTTTCTTGAAAATGTGTTTCTGGTTCAGCTTCCTTGCTCCCGAGACTTTTCTATTTTGGTTCCCAGTGTCATGTGATCCCCCTGGCCAGTGAGAGCCCCGCAGAGGGAATGGCAACAGCCTGCTGGGAGCAATGTAAGTCAGAAAAAAACTCTCGGTTTTTGCAGTTTCTGTCCCTCACACTCAATTTTAAACGCTGCTTTTACCCTGAACCTTTGCTGGACACACCCAGTTATACCTATGGAAATGCTTTGAAGTTGAGTGTTTTGGTTTGGATTTATTTTTTACTCTTTCAAACGTTACTTTTCTTACTATGTTCCTTTTTTCCTGTGTCCTGCAGTGTCGCTGAAAAGCCTAAAAAAGCAACAGAAAACAAGCCAAATGCATTGCAAAAGTTGCCTGAAGTATGTTTTAAGGTGAATATTTCAGGTGTAGTAGTGCTTTGTTTAATGTGTGCTGTAGGTGGTACCATAAATCCTGTGCTGCAGTTGCGAAAAAACGATGTGACCCCCCTGTCCTATCCCCCAGCCCCTCAGTCAAAATCATTCATGTAGGTAGAAAGACAATAGCAAATAAAATATTCCGGTATCACATGTTGGTGCTTTTACCAATTGGCTGAGACATAATGGGGAAAGGACTTACTTGAATTAAAGGGCAGTCATGCACCAAAGGCAGTGTATAGTTTTTCTGATATGAATGAAGTGAAATACTGTATTTTGATCTCAGCTGATGCTGAGCAATACTTATAGCATATGATATTGAAACCATGTATTTAGTGAGATTTGTTATCGAGGTGCTTCCTAGTAAAAAGTAAGAATCTGATCTTCCTATTTTTTAACACAGACTCTGAACTCAGTTGGTAAAATTTACCTGGTGATTACTGAATAATGGTTTTGTCTAACTGCATTTTTATTTTGGTGGATAAATATGTTTTTCCAAAAATCATTCTCCCCCATAGTTGGAGATATATATATAGA
>VZTE01006235.1:5786004-5836691 GCA_013397775.1 Eulacestoma nigropectus | reverse complement strand
TATATATATATATATGTTTTACTTATTTTCTATTTTTGGAGTTTTGGCTTTTGTTTTGATTTAATTTGTTGTTCTTCTATTTTTCTTTCTTCCAAATTACATGAGCTTTCTTTGGAGTTTACTTTTAAGTTTTGGAGTTACTGTTTAAGTATTGCTTAGCTTATTTTAAACTTGGGTCCCTAAGTGATATGCCTTGATATCACATAAAAGTTTGAGAAGGAGTGTTTGGAAAAAGGCATAATGAAATAAGCTGGAATCTTTCTATTTCCCTCCATGGCCTATAGCCTGGACCTCAGATCATGTCGCTTGGAGGTGCAGAGGCCGTTACTGCACATTTCACATTTCTGTATTTTCTTTGTGCTTCTGATCTATACCCTAATGACCAGGTATTAAATGAAGGACTGTTGGAAGACTTTCTTCTCTTTCCCCCTACCCCAAATTAATTTTGAACAGAGAAATTTCACTTAATGGTTACACCGAAGTAGAAAGAGCACGTTAGGTTTTCAGATCAGTTCTTCTCATCATCATAGGCACTGGAAAAAAAAAGTCCCAAATTCTGTGTTGACTGAATTGTTGCAGTGTGAGAAGTGCAACCACATCTATGTATAAATATCTGACTCAGAAACTGAAAACAATTAGAAAAAGCCATACTCATTGTGCAAACTAGATGAAATTTAGCAGCCAATCTTACAGAATTTTTGTTAAAAGGTTTGTGTTGCTCATTTTGATGAAAAAGTGAAGCATGTGCAGGACTGAAGATCGTTTATACTGATTTAAAGAAAAACATTTGTCCATTAGATTATAAACCAAGTTCTAACCCAGTGTTGCTTATTTGCCTTCACTTTATAAGTTTTCGTGGTACCAATGTGCAAATAACGGGAATTTTGAGATTGCAGCTCAGAGCTGCATTCCATGTTGCTTCCTACAACATAATGCTTGGGCTTGTGAACACAACTCTCCAGCCTAAGAATTGTGCCAATCTTGTGGTAACCAGGGAAATTGCAATAGGTAAAATATAATGAGTTAAATTACATCTGTGCTGTCACTTACTTTCTTGTTCTTTTTTTTCTCCTACTGATTTATTTACTTCATTCGTGCTCATCAGTTGTCTTTGTTTCTGAAAAGGAACTTAAGAACATACTAAAAAAATGAAGTAGGGGGGTTGTGGACAGTAAAAAGGCTGTCTAGAAGGACAAAGAGTTGCATAGGTTTCCCAGAGAGGTTGTGGAGTCTCCATCCTTGGAGACATTCCCAAGTGGATCCCACCCTGACCCCGAGTAACCTGCTGTGGGTGACCGTGCTTGAGCAGGTGGTTGTGCTGCATGACAGGGACTCTGAGGTCCTTCTGAGCCACAGTGATCCCATTAGTCTCGGAATTCCTCTCCACCATTTGGAGCCATAGACAGCCCTGCTACTCTGGGGAGAGATCAGAAGTCATGTGTAGACTTTAATCTTAGACTGTCACTCTCATATTTTAGACCTTGTGATTTTGCTGCCTCAGTTCAGTCATTAATCATTCGTTTGGAGTGATGGCCTTGACTGCCTTGCTGGCACTGCCCAGTACACCCCGCCTGAAATGTCACTGCCCAGCAAGGGATGGCACACTGTGAGCAGCTACTTCAAGTTACTTCAGGCAGCAGTCTCTAATCCCACGTCTTTTGTCTGCTGTCTCCTCAGGCACCACAGCGTAGCAGAGTGGTAGGAGGAGACACTGGTGAAAAGAGAATGAGAAAGGAGTAAAATTAATGGCAGTACTGTGGGAAAAGTGTAAGTAGAAACTGGAGGGACCGAGCCAACGTTGACTGAGTTCTTACACCCATCTTGCTACTCTGCTTGAATCTCACTGTGGAATCTCCAGAAGCTGAGGAGGGGATGTAGGAGATTGCACAGGCTGTGCCAGGGTTTGTGGAAGGAGGGGAGGAAGAAGCCGATCTCATGGGATCCCTTGGAGGCTAATGAAAAACATTAAGCCCCAGTCCCATACACTGTATGCAGAGTTGTAGTCTAGAGACCTGATGGATGGTACAAAAGAACATGAGATCTCTGGGTAGGAAATGAGAGTACAAAGGTAGAGAAAAAAAAAAATTTTAATTTTTTTGTAGATATAGAAAGCAACATAAAATGCACATGAAAGGTGTAGAGAGTTCAATAATACCTTTCACATTAACATATGGATATAACTTTATAAAAAAAAACCTGATAGCTTAACTTGTGTTTCAGAACAATTATTTTAAATCTCTTTCTGCCGTAATGCTTTAGGTGATGATTTTTCTTAAAGACTATTTATCTTGATGAGATTTGGAACACTTGTCCTGAAAGCAATTACCAACATAAATCCAAACAGGTGCAACTGTGAATAAATTCAGACTGGAGCTGGAAAAGTAGGTGGATTCAGCCTCCTATCAGAGGGGTAGGCTAGGACATGTTGCTGTTTACAACAGGCTCAGGGAGTTGGCTACAGGAGGTGAAGGTTTGGTAGCAGGATTACACTCAGTGACTCAGATGTCTATTTCCATTTCTGGCTAAATAGTGTAATTGGAATTTAGACAGTTTTTTTTTTTTTCCTGAAGAAGACACATTATAAAAATATTACCATTTATTTTCTTAAAATATTATTTTATTTTATTTTTCTTCATTTTTGGAGAATAATGCTATAGATAAATGGGAAATAAACTTGTGCAATGCTTTCTTGCAGATGGATATGAGCAAGGGTGAAATACTCTTTTTTATTAATTTTAGGGGACAAAACCCCACATTCCAAGGAGCCAGTAGCAGCTCAGTCTGGCAGCATTCAGTTGATGCTTGCAAACTAGTCTGAGAAAGAAGATAAATCTGGAGGAAAAGACTTTTAAATAATTACTTGATATTGAAAAATTTGCTAGATCTACAAGGTATTTTTTTTTGTGGCTAGTATTTGTGTATTTGCAGATTTCTTTGGTATGTAAAAAGCCTTTTTCTATATTGCATGCTAAAAGTAATTTTATTTAGAATATCGCTGACCTATAATTTGAGTTGTCAATATTTGCTTTTTCTTTTTTAATAATTTCTGTTGTTACAATTGCTTACTGCAGACAAAAGAATAGAAACTTGTCACTTAAGTATGTTCTAAAATCTAAATGGTAAAACTTGGTTAGTTTTTTTAAAGGGGAAATAGTATTTGATTTTGAAAATATCTTTTTGGTTGCATTTTTCTACATTTTTATTAATGCTCAGATAAAAGTAATAGTTTTATTACAAATTCCTTCAAGTACTAAAAATGCCATTTTTCTTGTGTTTGATTATTTCAAAAAACTGAATAGTTAAAGGAGAATAATCTGCAATGAAACAAGGCTGGAATTATGTGTTTCTGTTTCAGATATTTCGTTTTTTCAAGACTCTAATTGTAATTCTGTATAGAGATACTAATTTTGTATCTGTTCAGTTCTAAACAGCTTTCATTGACAATTTTCATGGCTTTCAATAGCACAGCAATTACAGGTTAGATCTGCCAAGATGCCTTGGGGATTATCATAACTGTTGATTCAATCTGTGTATCATCTGTGGCAGCTAAACATAAACACTGTAAAACTGAAATTGGTCAGATATGAATTTTGGCAATTTTGTCAAATCACTTGGTTTGAAATCCAAACCAACAGAAAACTAAAATCTTCTTTCGATTTCGTCCTTTGCAACTTGTTGGGTAACTTCAGTGTGACTGCCTATAGTTTTGCCTTCTACTTTCTTCAAGTGGAGATAAACTGGTTGTGTCTTCATAAATAAGATTATTGAGGTTTTGTTTTGCAATTATACAGTAGGAAGAATTTCTCTGCTCATTTTATTGGCTTCATCAATTTTGAGGTAATGGACTTGAATGGTATTTGTGGGCTCATGTTGCTATATGGCTATAAATCGACAGCCTGCTTATTCATTCCAAAATACCATTAATCTCAGACTGTGCTGAGGCAAATACATCCGCAACTGTTGCCGGGTTGTGTTCCCACTACCCCAAGAAATCATTCAATTTCTGCTTGTCTTGTCTTCCTTTGGCTTTGTCTGAAGGGCAATTTCTATGCAGGCATTGATATCTTGCTTGGACACATTAGGATGTAAAAGCAACCCTGAACTCTTAATTTCGTGTGCTCGTTAGAAAGCTGGGAGCATTTCAGAAGAGAAAGAAGTGATAGTATTTTTGTCCCAGCCAGTCTGATTGTTCTGCTTTGTCAACTTGAACTTTCTGTAATTTAAACTGGGCATATTTCTTGTGGATTTGTGTATTGTCCTGTTGTATGTGTTGCTCTATCCAGCTAACAGCTGCTTTGCACCAAGCAGGACAGCCTTCCAATGGTGTTTCTGTATGTGTTTGTGCACCAGTGCCATGACCACTGGTAGGGGCACGATGCTTGTTATAACTTCTTGTCAGACTGAACATGACTCTGGACCACGTGTCAGGCTTTATTGTAGTTGGCTTAACTTCGGCAGTCAGCCCACTGCTTAGACTCAAAAGGTGTTGGCTAACAAGCCCTTAAATTCTAACAGTCCACTTTCTTAAAAATGATGGCTTAGAAACCCTTAGATTTTGTACACTTCACTAAGCTCTCAACTCTCACAACAAACATCTCAAAGGTGCTGGCTGACAAGCCACAACACATAACCAAATGCTGGTTAGCAAGTCACAACACCACTACTCAAAGGCGTTGGCTAAAAAGCCACAGCACCTTTCCACAAGCTTCTCGCTTCCACAACAAACTTCAGTACTGAGTAGAATATAATAGCCATGCTTTGCCCTTGGCAAAGCAAGGGAGGAGAGAGATAATGAGAGAAAAAGGAGAGAACAAAGAGTATCAGCAGTCCTTAGATCCTGCTTTGGTCCGCTGCACGGATAGTCCGGAGCTGGGGAAAACAATGCCAGTGAAAGACAGAGGAAAAAGAGCGAGGGAGCCTGATCCCCTTCTGTTTATTGCTAAACTGTACACGCCTCTTAGTGTAAAATAGATTTTTCGCAGTGTTTTGTGTGTGCATGCAAAGCCAGCTCTTTGAGCCCTCCTCCAGGACGTGAGTCAAGAGGACTGAGCACCAGTGTCAAGGTGGGCAGGAAGCTGGCTCAGCACAGCGCTGCCCCACCTCTGCAGGACCCTCTCCTCTGATCACAACCTTCCTGTCTTAACCATGTCATGTTTGATACAAAACATGCCAGTGATTGGTCCTCCACTCCTAGACACAAAAGAGCTTGCTCTTGCATGTCCGTGCACAGACTTTAAAGCAGGAGGGCTTCAAAGGCACCAGTTGAATGAAATTTTGTCATTGCATGCATCATGGAAGTTCATAATTCTTTCCTTAACACCTCATTTTTTGTGGGGTAGTCTTTTTCTTAATAAAGTGTTTGCTGTTGCTCCCTGACAGAGTTTGTATGCAAAGTGTCCATTGCGAACACTGGGAAAGTAAATTTAGAGAAAAAGGGAGGTTGACACAAGTAACAGAAGATTACTTTCATAATTCCTTTTGGATTTTTGACAAGAAATCGTCTTAAATATTGATTTGTTTGATTCCTTTATTTCTTTTCTCTTAAAACCTAGCAACATAAAGGATGCACTTGTAAAAATACCTTTAAAAATAAAAGAGAGAAAGCTAGAGAAAGCTGAATCAAGAGAAACTCAAGAAAATTAATGAACTCGATGTCAAGTCAATGATGATATTTTTTTCTTTTTTAAAACAAGAACTAGGCACAAGCAACTAATCTTTTTTCCCTCAGGGATTAAACTGAGGCAAGTAAGATGAACTGTTCAGCAAATTTGATCTTTGGTAACTTAAAGGATTGAAAACTAGACAAAACATTGTACAACTCATTATGTTCAAGGTAAAATTTTTGTTCTTGGGAAATGTATACTTTTTGAATTTAACCCACTGCTTTCAACCCTTCAACCCAAACTGTTGCCACAGTTCTAGTAAATACTTGGCCAGTTTAGATCCTCTCACTTGGATATCCGGATTGGGGTAGGACCATTCCTATTTTGTGCTGCTCTCCTGGCGTGGCCTTCCTGGTGGGCTTCCAGACATTGGTGTCCATGCATGTGAATGTGTGGCAAAGTTGTGATGAGACAGTGAGAGCCTGGTGTCCTGGCTGGTGTGTAATGCTAGACATACTCCTTGAGACTGCCTGAAGAACCAGTCTTGTGTTCCTGTGAGGAATCAGTCTGTGTTTGGTACACTTTTGGAGCAGAGCTTTCAGTTTAGTCTACCCCAAATGGAATTTGTTTTTTGCACATCCCAGCTGCTTTGTAATCCAAGCCAATGAAGGAAATCACTTTAAAACCTCACTACTGCTGTGAACAAAACCAGTAGCGTGGACACAGGTTATTTTCATTACACAATTTCCTTCCCTATTCTAGCTAACTAATGTTGCTAATTTGTCTCAGCACTAGATCTGCTCTGACCAGATAAATAACTTCTTATGAAAGGCTGGACCTTCAGGCTTTAAAGCTACCTCTGCTCTTATAGAAACATAATCAAAGGCAAAACCAGGTATTTTGGATATAAGTGGAACATTCTTTCTCATAAGAACACCCTTTAAAACTAATTCTCTCGCTAGTGATTGAAGTCTAGTGCATGTGACTCCAAGGCTTCTTGCACACAAAGCAATTCACCTCTCTTGATCTAAAGAGGAGCAGAAACATTCTGCATTTAAGCAGAAACTTATTTCTGCATAGATAAGGCACTATGACTTGTTTCTACATAGACACAACTCAGAGTGCATCTGATTAATGCTGGTAAGTTTTTGCTTTAGTCTCATTTGTTGAATCCAGCCTAAGTTGGATGGCTAACTCAGTACTGAGCTGTCATAGCAACCAGATCATGTAATTTGTTCACGGTGCTTATCCACATTTATCTTAAAGCCCAGTTAGGCTGTTTTTCCTCTCATGGACAGGCTGATCTAGAGCTTCACTGTTCTGTCAGCTGAGAAGCTTGTAATTTCCATGGTAAATTTATTTGCGTTGCAAGTTTTCTTTCTTTGTCCCAAATATGTTTTAGGTATTGATGTTTATGCCTAACGTATTTATAGGGAGTAATCAGCTTTCCTCTGATCTTTGGTGTTTTTTAGTCTAAATGAGTTGAATTTTTAGTCATCATTTGTTTACTATAATCTTTAACCTTCAGATCTTTATTGGATTCCAGCTGCCATTTCATCCCATATTTTATATTGTGAAATCCTTTTCCAACTTATTGCAGTTGGCCCTCAATCTTACTACCCTAACATGAAAAAAACTCTTGCAAGTTATTTGTCAAACCTTTTTTGGCTTGGCTTATTGCATTTTTACATTCAGTCTGCCAGAGTTTTATTTTGTCTTTTATTGTCCTCATTAATATAGCAGCTTCAGGGGTTTTTTTGAAGGGCTGCTTCAAATAATGTCTTACATTGGCAGTTAGGTGTTTTGGTTTTCCTTATGTTTGCTCTGCATAACTCAATATATTCTGTGTACTACCTACAAATACTTTGTCCTTCTTTTTGTCTGCTTGGAAGTTCCTTTATTGCAACTTTCTAATTTCCTATTTTTTCCAATCACACAGTATTTTAGGGGTTTTGTTGGCTTTGCTTTCTCCTGCATAAATGCTTAATTCAAGGGCTTTATGACTGCTATTAAAAACTGGCTCTTTGGTAGCAAAATTCCAAATTATGAGGCCCTGTCAAATTAGTATTTGCTTATCTTGTGGGTTATGTGTTTATCTGCTCTCTGAAGCATTTAATAGCATCTAAAGCTTTTGTTTTGCAATCATGCACAACTTTGATATTTACTTGATTGTATGGGACCATTTTCTGTCTGCTGACATAGTTTGTCTCATCTCTGGCAAATATATATTTGCCAAATATAAATTCTGTATTGCCAGTCACCAGCTACAGCATAGTTGGAAAAATCAGGAATAGTAGAAGTGTACTGGGTGTTCCCTTTCATGTTCTGCTCAGGGCAGATATGTTTGAATTTTCTAGCTTTTTTAAAGTACCATCAGTGAGTCTTTCTTCTTCCCCCTCCTTTCCTCCCCTCAAAATAGCGTCATGCAGCTGAATATCTACTGCTACTAAGGATGTTTTCTCACAGCTACATTTTGTTTCCTGCTATTCATTCTAAATGTCTTCTAAGTTGTGCTGTATCATGCATCTCCTGTGCTATTTTCTTTTTAGTATGTTGTATTCTGAAACATGTCAGCTAAATTGTCCTAGTGACTTTATCAATTGCTGGCAAGTTACTAGACTAACTTAGGTATTTTATTTTCTGATACCCTCCAATCTGACAGTATCTTTCTCATTGATATGGTGACCAAGTGACTGAATTTGATATGTTGGGATGGGGATTCTGCACATTTGAAGAAAAAGTCATTAAAATAGTCACCACCTTCTTGAACTTAATGAAGCAAGAAGAAGAAGAAGCTGGAAATGCCTCAGCAGAGGTAGGAAGCTCTGAGTGGCAGTACCGCTTAGGCTTCTCACATCACTGTGTCTTGCAGTCATCACGTTGCTCTCCTCTTGCCCCTGCCCTTGGCATCTGGATGCTGTGAGGCTTTGTGAGACAGCCTTTGGGAAATATCTCTTCGCTGCAGAGTTTGCCTTACAGACAATTTCCACAGAATGAGCACAGTCCTGTTTCTAGAGCTTGCGTGACTGAAAAGACCTGCTTTGACCATCCTTGCTGACTTGTTTTGTAGCACAACCTGTAGGAGCTCTCCAAAAATTTTTGAAATATAGCTGGTTGAGGAGAGCAACTCTGCTTCATTAATTGATATCAGTCTGATATCAGCATGGCATAGGTGTCCGATGGGAAATTATCTTTGCTGTTAAAAAGGGCGGTTTATTTCTAGTCTTTATGTGTGTATTCCCAGTAGGTGGTGTGTCAGGGACAAACAGAGGCAAATGTGACTCTACTTGCTGTTGTGTTTCTCCCTACTGAGCTATATTACACCAGGATTATCAAATCTATGGGCACAGAGTAACATTGACAGCTCCTGTTTGGGTGTCTGCTAGTGCTGAAAATCTTTGTGAGTCACTTCTCCTCAGGACAGAGTAGTATGTCTAGCAAACATGCCTTTCCCCTCTCCACCCCCCATACATGCTTTTGTATTTAGCTGTAATGGAAATTATGTTGTTTTCCTGAAGGAAGGTTATAAAACATTCCATGTTTTATCTCTTGATTAAAAGCAGTATTTTTGTATTTATTATTCCAAGTACTGTATTTTTCTGCACATTTGGTTAGTAATGCTATTATTCTTGCATTCATGACCCTGAGGAAAATGTGAACAAAACCTGTGAATTGCAATAGAGAATGCCTGGTTGTTGATTCTTCTCCTTTCATCACTGCATTTTTTTAAGTCTAGTAAACGGTTTTCTTTCATTTTATTATGTGTCAATTTGTTTTGTTTCATACTTTTACAATTGTTGGAATGTTGTATCACATGCCTTACAGTAGGCAAAATATGTTACACAGTGCTATTGTTCTTACCAGCCAAAAATTTTGAATTAAGATTTAATTGGTGAATTTAAGAAGAATCACTGTGTACTTATACATAATATACTTATAAAATGCTATTGTTTGATATTATTTTATTAGTCCCCAATTCTGAATTAAAACCTTGATTTTCTGAACTGGAACAGACTCACTGAATGCTGCTGTGGTTTTTTTTGCATTACTGTTATTGAGAATACCAGTTTAATTTTAAGAATTGTCTGATGCCAATCTTATTATTTAGATTAGTTATTAATTTTCTAGAATTCCTGAAATGCTTCCTTTGTATCTGTTTTCAATCTATAAATGTATTCTCTGCATGTTTAATCTTGCCATTAACATTTGAGTAGCTAAAATTTTATTATCCCAAACTATTACTAATTTTATAATTTTTCACTTGTTCATCTTTTAAACCAAAGGTGAATGAAATTTTAATTTTCCTTTTTTTATTTTCTGAACTGTGATATTTTTGTGAATTTGCTTTTCCCAAGAGCCGGTAAAGTACACTTAAAAATTTTTCAAATATCAGTCATATTCTCTAGGCAAATGTTTGCTTTCAATTGATTTTAATCTTTGTTGTTTTCATGCCTGTGAAACTATTTCTTTAAAATGAGAAAGGGATTGTGTGTGTGTGTGTGTGTGTGTATACATATATATGTATGATTTAGTCTTGATGCAATTACAACTTCTTGCAGTCTAGTTGTTATCAGTGGCATCCCTGTGATTGTAAACTTTTTTTGTTAAATTATTATCTCTTCTTCTTTTGTCAAATGATTTGTAATTTCCCCAAGCTGGCTCCAGCAATTTTTGATTTGAGAAACTACTGTGTAAGATTTTTAGGGTATCCAAAGATTCTTTAACACTGAAAATTCAGAAGAAAGTGCCCTATGACAAGGATGGCTCACACTCTATATTTAGTTTTGCTCTAGTCTTCTGTTGAACTCTTTTATTCTTTCTTTGGATATTATTGTTCTTTGATCTGTTACTTTTCTTTCCTTGATTGTAAATTCTCATCTTTTAACATATATCACTAACTTTGTTTATACTGTGCTTCATATATTTAATAACATACTTAACATTAAGAACATAAGAGCTTTTCTGGATCTACGCCCTAGTTTCTGCTGCCTTCCTTTTTTATGACCACTTTTATCTTGTGTTTCACTTCCTTATCACTCATTCTTCTTTTATATTGTTTCCTTACCTTGTCTACACATCCCACAACTCTCATGCAATGTTCTTTTTGGCTTCTCTTTTTCCCTGTCCTCCTTTTTCAGTCTTTTACATCTCTACTCACAGTTAATAGCTCTAAAGAATGATTTACATTATCAAGGTTACTATTCTTGCCTCTGTGTTCATTCAGTGTCATATTAGTATTAAAACAACCTATCTTGAGAAAATATCGGTTCTATTGAACGTATATGTACCACTGGAATCATCAGGAATGCAGTCATTAACACCCTTTTTTCCCCTTTGTTTTTATTTTTTGTGTAATTTCTGAATTATAGTACTGGAATAAAGGAAACTGTGGATACAGTGACTGGTGACATTTTTGCAGCCTGTTCCCTTTACCTTCATGGAACTCCTGATACTGATATCTTAGAAAAAGCAGTCAGTGAGGACATGAAGAAATACTATGAATGAAATGAAGAGCTAATACAAAATACTTCCACTGTTCTGCTTTGTCTGAGTTCATAGTTGATTGCAAAATCATTGACACTTATGAACTTTAAACCATGAACCTTACCCTGTCTGGTAAATGAGAACATTGACATTATTTCCTACTTGATGAAAACTTACTTTGCTTCTATTCCTTCGTTCTTTTCTATTCCTTCCTTTCTCCCATCCTCATAACAGAGCTGGTCTGTTCATACTAAAATGACTGTTAAATTGAAATAGCAAAATAACTCACCTCTAAGTTGCCTTCTAACTTTGAAGCATATTAGCCTGTTCTGGGTGTACATGATTGATGGTTTCAGCAATTTTCTTCAATATTGCTTGGCAACCAGAACAGGCAAGTTGATCTTCCATTCTGTTAATGGTATGTCTTTGAACGAACAACTTTCTTGTCTTAGTTGACCCAGATGTGTCAGCCAATGAGGTAAAGAAACCTCCCGTCTGCGTTATGTTTTGTGTTTGATCTGGGGGTCAGTTTATAAGGCAATGTGAAGCCTAAAGAAGACACCCTCCATCTTGGTGAAGGATTTCTTGGTCTGCTGGCAAGCCAGTCCTTTCTGCAGAATGTTAGCATAGCAAATGCTTATGAAGAATACTTGAAGTAGTCTTACTTGTCTTTGGAGCCTTCTTTGTCCTGAAAGCAGGAGGAAATAAAGGAAGAATTCACCACTGGCGGAGCTGAACTGCTCCCAGTACTGCTGTAAAGATGCTCTGGTGGTCTGTGCTGTGGTTTGGCTCAGGCTGGAAGGCACATTCAGCCGTATTGCTGCAAGATGTAATCCACAGGCTGAAGCATTGTTAGTTGTGTGTTTCCACACTATTTCCCTTCAACATAAAATTGCAGTTACCACTCGATGCCTGGTTCAGAAGGAAACTCTTTAGTCCCTTTGCTGGTGGACTTTCTACTGGCTGACAGTCATCAACTTTTTTCCTCTTGCTTGTTTCCTTCTCATTGTTATCTGTTTTATTTTTTGCTCTCCATCTTCTTTTGTTCAGGCCTTACCTTCTTCAATGTCCCTCCATGTTCCCTGTACCTTCTCAGGTGGAGATATTTCTGACCAAGGCTGCACTGTCTGTCCTGTGTGGTAGCTCCCTGCATGCGTGCTGCTCCCTGATTCCTTCATGGAGAGCCCTTGTCCCTCTTGCTGACAGGGTCTGCTGAAGGCAGAGACTGTTGGGAGTTCTCTCTAGATCCTGCAGCTACCAGCTCTATCACATCCACAACTCTTGTGAGTGGAAGGAAGGTTTGCCCGTGTTGTCTTGAGAAGGGAGAAGAAGCATAGCCAGAACAGTGACATCTTCAGATGTTGAAGAAATCTCTGACTATTTTCTCAGTGTTAAATGGTTTAGGAAACTTTGATTAATTTCATGGTTTGAAAATGGTTTTGGTTGCAAAAGAGTTTTCAGAAGAGTACAAAAGTCAAAAGCATAATTCAGATAAATTTGACAGCTTTCAATTTCTGCAGCTTATTCTCACTTCAAACTGCCACAAAATCTGTGAGGAAGAGGTGAATCACAAAGCTGCAGTTTTTGTAATTACCTTTGAAGTATTTTGGTTTTTTCCTTTGGAGAACAGTTGCTTCCTTTGAGTCTGAACAAATACCATGAAAAACTTAGGCTTCATTCTTTAATGAATATAGTAATATGTGTGTGTGTATATATACATGCATATATATATATATACACATGCATATATACGTGTGTGTGCATAAACATGCATATTTAAATATTCTTGTCTGTAATGACAATGCCATTAACACAGACTAATATCATACATCAAGAAGTTAATTTTGGAGAGACGCTGCTTGTCTCTGTCATGGTTTGGGGATGGTACCTCCCCAGTTTCGTGCTTCCACTGAGACTCTGCACACTATGTGCTGCTTGCTTGTTTCCCCCTCCCCCTTCCCTGTGGCAGGCTGGAGATGAGAACTGGGGATACAAAAGGTAAGGATCACGGGCTGATATAAGAACAACTTACTGCAAACAGCAGTGAGATAAAAAAACAAACAGTAACACCAACAATACCAATGACAGAGGGTACAAGAAATGAACCATTCACATGGAACCCCTTAACAACAGACAGTACTTCACTGCTCCCTCTGCCATGCTGTGTCGATCCCCGAAGGGAGCCCTTCCTCCATCTCTGGAAAATGATGTGAGGTCGTATAGAATAACCCCGGGTCTTAGCCATGTCACCTCCTAGCTACTGCAAAAACTAACCTTCTCCTGGGACCGGGACAGGCTCTTACTCCCCTGCTTTCCCCTCAGCATCTTTCCTTTCAGACCTGAAACTGTATTTTGCTTTTTCTCTGAAAAGTATTGCTATACTCAAGTTATGTTGTTTCTCAAATTGGCATTTAGTGTAGATTTCTGGGTTTTTTTTAGGTTATTAAAGGGCTTTCCTGGCACCTTTCAATAGAATTTTTCCTGCATATGAGTTAGGGAAATGGTAAAGACACTTATGCACACACAAGCTTTTTCAGATTATTCTCATATGGGTAGAGAAGAGGGTGTCATCTTTTACCTGAATGGCTTTTTAAAAATTCCATAATAGCTTGTTTCTTGTAAAGATAGCTGGAGGCTGAATGTTGCTGTATATGAAGACCTGAAGTATTTATAAAATCTGTCGAAAGAGACACGTGCTTTCTTTGTATATGTCTTACTTCTAAGTGAGCCTGCCACAACTGAAAAATTGTAAATAACAAGAATTAAACCAACACTTAAGTTATAGGAGAGCTCCAGGAGAACATCTGGCTTAGTCTCAACCAAAGACAATCAGCCTTATAAATGGTGGTGGTTTATTAATTTCTGTGTATGAATAATAGCTTCATAATAGAAATATCCTTGAGATAGCAGGTGAAAACATATTAAGGTCAGAAGCTTGCAAAAAAAGAAGCAAGCATCTAAGAAGGGGATAATTAGCAATTAGAAAAGATTTAATTCTCTAGGTAAATTTCAAGGAAGAGATTTCCTATTAGAAATTCCTCTCAGATACACTGGTCATTGTGCTAGGTTATAATTTATGAAAGTAAGCAGTGTTTAGGAAGAAGATAAGTTGTCTGACTGAAATAGAGAGTAGGAAATGAATTTTTCTGGATCCTTTTCACATGCACAGGTTGTGCATAGCTCTTGTTCTCTACTACTCTTGACCCATTGTCCGCTCACTCTAATTCTGAGTCTGCTCATAACTGTGGGAGTCTCAGGAGCCTCTCTCATTGTGATTTCTTACTTAGATGGGGTAGTGTCAGATGGCTGTGACATGGCATTAATTAATGAATATTGACAGGTTTCTTGAAATTTTCATGCTGGTACTGCTATAGTAATATGAAGCCTTGTTGTAAGAGTATTACTGGGCACATCTGTTTTATTATTAGACACATCCTTGAATCTTTCAAGATTATGTCTTCAGTTTACTGTTGTCTTTAAAAGCCTGTCTACTTTTTAAAAGATTTCTAGCTCTTTGCAAAACAGCTTCTGTATCAATCTTCTCAGATGAAAGCACCCTCTAGACATCTTGTGAATTTTTTTATTTCCAGGTATTTTTGCTTGGTTTTTTCGCCCCTTCTCTTCTCTTACCTGTTTGTTTGTCTGGGTACCCTTAGCAACATCTTTTACTAATGGAAAAAAGCACAATGCTTTCTGTAGTGTCACTGTGATTGAATCAGAAACAGAATTTACTTGCCAAAGCTTTTAGGTTTTTAGTTTCACTGTTCCTTTTAATTTCTTGAACATTTAGTAGTGTGTATCAGGGAGATCTACAGATTTCTAATTTGTTTTTTCCAATGCTCATATTGCAACCTTACATGAAATTAGGAAGTGGAGTAGTCAGCTGTGTGTAGTAGGATCTCTGGCTCTGGATTGGATGAAGAAAGTATTCCTATTTATATTTTGTATGATTGCATGTTATGGACTGCAATCTTCAGAGAAATCACTTTGCAGAGTTCCTGTGATAATTCATTGTGTTCTCATTATGTTGCTGAGGAATTCTCTGTAAGAATTGAAGTCTCAATTTTTGCATCGACTCCCTAAATTCTGGAGGCCAGGGGGTGCTATAGGTATATGCATTATAATCTGTGTAGGTTTAGTAGTCAATATGAAGCCTGTTATATTTTTTTATTTTCTTACAGTTCTGAGTGTTCCATCTCTTAAAGAATTATTTCAGTGGTGTGTGTACCTGTGCCTGCACTGATTTCTAGTATAATTTGTATGTATATGCATCTTATCTGAGTGAGGCAATGGAAAAATGAGGCTCAGGCATGGAAGATTGGCCCTGGGAGATGATGGATCTTATATTGATAATATGATTTCTTTTCTTAGGATAAAGAACTTACAGCATGGAATGAAATGGCGGAGAAGTAGTTTATTTCCCAGATAAAACCCACATTTAAATATATGTGTAAATAAAATATATGTATGCCCTTACGTGTTTTGATGTTTTTTCACATTTGGAAGATATTGAAAGAAAAATTTTCTTAATCAAATCTTTACTATTTGAAAAGAAATATTATTACATTTAAATATTAGGCAAGGTGAAATTATTTGAACTATGTATTCTCAGAAGCAGTTTAATAAAACACCTGTTACTCTTTTCCTCCTGCTCTAACCATTCGGATGTGTAAGCAGCTAGGAAGTGTGTGAGCCTAATCAGTTTTTCAGGAAGTAATAACATAGTGTACACAAATGTTCATATAGCCTGAGTGGAAAGGAGACATCAGTAAGTTCACACAGAGCATGTCATATCTGTTTTTGTTTGTGTATTAAAATCTTTGACAAACTAGTAATTAATTAGCAGAGGATTTGTAGGTGGTAAGACCTGGGCCAAGTTTTTTTTCTTAAACCCCATTTTCCCAGAAATGGTTACTCAAGATTACAAAAATTAAATCCTGGTCTTCTAGGTTTTAAGCACCTTTTTATCGTGATTTCCGATTTCCTTTTCTAATATGCCACATTATTTTACTGACTGTTGAAATGCAATACAACTGATTAGAAAAGGTAGTTACTAAAATAATAATTTCTTTATTTCCCACTGCTAACAGTGAAGGACTAAATCTATATATCATTGCTGTCTTCAAGGCAGCTTATGAACATGTTCTGCAGACATGTATAATATCTGCTAGTTTTGTGTGTATACAGTTGTACATGTCTGTATGTATTTACACAGAGACTTTTGCAACTTTTTTTTCTTCCCCAGTGGACCTTGTCAGACTTGTATGTCTTTTGTGTGTGTTTGAAAAGAATTTCAGGTGTGAAGGAGTTTGGAGCTGACTTTGTATTTAAAAAATAATAAAAATAAAAATTAGTTGCTAGTAAGAATATCCATTGATATACTAAAATGAATTTACCTGTTTAAAAATGAGTAGACTACAGCCAAAAAGGCTATGGGCACGGTTTATGAATGTTGACATGGCATGAAAATAAGTCAGGCAGTTTGTTTCACTTTACAAACAGTCTATTAGCAATGTTGATTTGAGATATTCCGGCTGTCCTGCTGGTCATTCTCACAGAGTTACTGTCATCCCCTCTGTAGAGCAGACTCGCTGTCTGTTGAACTGTACTGTAATCTAGATCAGGGAACAGATCTAAAAAAAGCTTAGTAACTGTGAGAGCTGTGTGTATGTGTGCATTTTAATCTTGGATCAGAAAACCGTGCAACCTGCCAACAATACTTCTGTACACCGAAGTACTGGCTTAGGTTTAGGAAGGAACTACTGAAAAGTGGAAGGCCAAGAACCCTCTAAATCAGAAAATAAGCATTGTAGAAAGCAAATACATTATCAAAATGTGTCCTTTTTTACTCCCATTGAAGACCATGTGCACGAGAGCATTGTCCAAATGCTTCTTGAACTCTGTCAGGCTGGTGCTGTGATCACTTCCCTGGGGAGCCTGTACCATTGCCCCACCACCCTCTGGGTGAAGAACCTTTTCCTGATATCCAACCTAAACCTCCCCGACAAAACTTCAGGCCATTCCCTCGAGTCCTGTCACTGGTCACCACAGAGGAGAGATCTGTGCCTACCCCTCCTCTTCCCCTCATGAGGAAGTTGAAGACTGCAATGAGGTCTCCCCTTGATCTCCTCCAGGCCGAATTGACCAAGTGACCTCAGCCGGCTTCTCCTCAAGGCCCTTCACCAGCTGGAGCAGCTTTCAGGGTTGACTGGGAGTTGATCAATTTCACAGTAATGCCTCCAGCTCAGGGCACTGAGACCTTCCTTGGTCTGCCATCGGTGTTAAAGACAGAGGCAAAGAATGCATTAAACATCTCTGCCTTGTCCATGTCTCTGTTTGTGAGGTGACCATGCTCATCCTGTAACAGGCCAATGTTATTTTTACACTGCCTGTTGCCATTAATATATTTGAAAACACTCTTTTTATTGTCCCCCACAGCTCTGGGCGGTTGAGCTTTGGCTGCACGAATTTCCTCCCTACGGTGGCAAGCACCATCTCTGTATTCTTCCCATGTCAGCTGACCTTGCTTCCACTGGCCATACACCTTCTTTTTTGTCCTTATTTCCAAGAGAAGATTCCTGTTCAGGGATTCTGGCCTTCTGCCCTCAGCTTCTTGACTTCTTACATTTGGGAATTGTCTGCTCCTGTGCCCTTAAGGGGGCGATGTTTAAAAAGTGACCAGCACTGATGGACCACAGCACCTGCCAAAAATGTTTTTCCAGGGGCTCATCCCACCAGGTTTCACCTATACCACTGATGTCAAATCTTTGGGACTCGGCCAAAGCCTCAGCTCCTCTTGTTTCCTCCTCGTGCTGCCTGCATCAGTGTAGAAACATATCATGTTTGGTACATTGTAGCCAACACCTCCTGAGTCAGATTGAGGGATCGCATTAGTGCTCATTTCCTCAAGTTTTGGCACGCCATAAAGGCATAATACTTCTATAGATAGAAGACTAGAAGTCTAGAAGTCATCTAGACAGATGACTGTAGTAGTGATGGGAAAAATGGTTATGGAAGTGTTTTGACTTGGACCCATTACCTAAGATTAGGGAAATTTTCTCTGTTGATCTGTATAGAAATTACATGTGTCTGACTTAGTTGGTCATATTGGTGTAAAAGGGATTTCTAGTGGCCAGACTCTGACCTGCGATGTTTGGGCAATTCCTTTTTCCCTGAAGGCAATCAGTATTAATGTAACTGTCTTTAGTCTGACATATATCCAAAATGAATTTTTTTTGATGGGTCAGCTTCAAGTCACTATCAGCTTATCTAAAATCTATTATCTACTGTTATTTGTCACCTTATGTATCTGAGCACAGTACATTATAAAAGCAGTCCTTTCCTGGAGAAGTGAACGTCATGGGTATGTCAGCAGTTTGAAGGCTTATTTTTTTTTCTTCTTGGTTTGACTCAGGAAGAGAAATGGGCAACTAGACAGAGCAGTTTCAAATAAATTCTTGGTGACCATAGGCTTTTTCAACTGCAAGTCAAGAGGAAGTTCTGATAACATTTTAAAAAGAATGCCGTGTTTTTGTGGTTTTTCTGTAAGTTTTGCTTGCTTTTCTTTTCCCCTTTACATTCATTTTTGGAATGCTGTTTTGTATGAGAATAAGGAAAGATTTTTTTTTTTGTCATCCAATTTGATACTTGATGGCAGATATCACAATATCCTTAGTGTGTCAGACAGTGTGTATTGGCACATGTTCAGCATGTTGCCTGAGAAACAATGTGTTTTCTCCACTGACATTAAAGTATTATTTCAGCAGTGAGACTGTATTTTAGTAAAACAAAGTAGGTATAGATACTTGATTCCTTACTGCTGATGAGAAAGATGCTTTTAATGACTTTTTCAGTAATGTGTTCATCAGATAAATACTGAACATCAAAACAGAAATATGAAGACTGCTCGGGTGTTTCAGAGTACAAAAAAGATACAGATGTACTGCAGTTGGTCCCGCAAAGGGCCACGGAGGTGTTTCAGGGACTGGGGCATGTAAGGGGCAGAAGGAACTGTGTCTGTTCAGCCTGGAGTGAAGTCTGAAGAGTTCTCGTCAATGTGTATGAGCACCTGATGGGAGGCAGCTGTATAGACATATTATATAGACATAAAGAAGATGGAGCCAGTTTCTTCTCAGTGGTGCCCAAGGACAGGAGGTGATGAGCACAAACTGAAACACAAGAAATTCTACATAAATATAGGAAAAAACTTCCTACAGTAAGGAGGGGTCAAGCATTGGAATGGGCTGCCCAGAGAGGTTGTGGATTCTCCATTTGTGGAGATATTAAAAATCTGTTTCTGCGGAGTCCTAAGCAACATACTCTGGCTGCCCCTGCTTGAGAAGAGGGGGGTTGGACTAATGAATCTCTCAAGGTCTCTTCCCCTCAGTGACTCTCATATCCTGGGATGTAGAGAAATATCTATTCAATTTTATAAGGTTCTGCATTATATTCTATATAATTTTTGTTCAGGTCACACATGTGCTAGAAAATTGGTTTGAACTAGAAGATGAGCAAAAAAATGTATAAACTCTAATCTGAAAGCAAGAAATCTGGAAGAAGTATGAGAGATACGACAGAATACTCTGAATCAAGGACTGTAATCTTCAGGTAATGGATAGTGCTATTTAAGCTAAAAGACAGTAACCAAGCTGAAAGTTGATATGAATGTAGAGATTCTTAAAATATGTGCAGTGAGATTCAAGAATGATTTTCCTTTTAGACTGAAAGATTTTAGCTTGTAACAACTATTGAATTTGATGAAAATGAAGTAAAATTTCACAGAGAAGCTGAAGATCCTTCTAAATTACAGCTCAAACTCCCCTGTTTTGAACTCTGCTTGAGAATATAGAAGTATTTGAAATGGTCAGTAAAAGGACAATGGATGTACTTTTCTCAGTGTTGTCCTTAGGAACATCACAGATTATCCATGGAAAAATTTATCCTGTGTACAGCACAGCAAATCACTGCAATAAATTTTAGCCCACACTGTTGTAAGAAGCAGAAAATATGAAAAGAACTGTTGCACAACCTTAATTACTGGCAGTGTCACTAGGCTTTCTATAATGCAGTTTTATAATGTTTCTTAAATCAAATAGAAATATTTTGTTAGAGCCAGATACATAACTGTATGAAGTGGTAAGAATTGCAGTATGCAGCAGGATAGAACTATTTCATGTGTACCACTATTGTTCAGGACACTTGAGGAAAATAATTAGGTTTATTAGAAGGACTTTTGGTTAGCTAAACATTTCTGCTTGAGGGGATTTGCATAAACAGATATGAATTTAGAATGATTCTCTGCACATGATAATATTTGCCTGTTAACATTCCAAGACAATGTGCTGAATTTAGGGTCAGTTCTGGTGCACTCTAACCAAGTGCCTTTGAAAAGAAAAAGGCGCTTTTACGTTTTTTTCCCTTTTCTTGTTTTTTGTACTGAGACTGTGCAGCCTCTGGACAGAGCTTGTCTATTTGCACATTATGAACAGCACAGCCTAATTAGGGCACACAGCAGTAATTGAGAGCCTATGGGATAAGACACACTGAATGGGTGAAAGATATGTTGTGGCTTCTTCTTTCTACACACATGCTGGAACCTCTGCTACTGAAAAAGCTCAAAGATAAGAACGCACTTTCCCTTCCTTTTAGCTCAACCATGTTGCTAGCAGGGAGAAAGGTAAGAACCATGAGAGAAAGAAAAGCAAATGCATATGCTCCCTCTGATACTCTCCCTGCCTTCAGTTAATTTAGGGATTTAAGGAGCCAGGTGAGGCTTTTGAGTATTTAGTGAACTTCAGTGGATTGGTCTTCTAAGTTTTCTCTGTGTCTCATAGAATCCAAGTGAATTTAGAGCATCTGGAAAATAATTTAGCAATGAGGTCTCTGTTATACGAAAAATTCTCTCTGGTTGTTTTGAACCTGGCTCTTAGTGGCTTCCTTTCATGCCCTATGGTTCTTGTACTGGTTAAGAGTCAAAAAACGCCCATTTTCTCCATTTTATTTGTAATGTGGCTGATCTCTGTCATACTCCCTCTAATGTGCCTCTATTTAAGAGTGCAATCCCAGTTTACTTTATTCTTCATCCCTCATACAAAAGAGACATTCTGCATGTTATCCCTTTGTCATCCATGGTTATCTTAAACCTTTTGTGCCCTTCCATATAGTGCTTAGGAGGAAGGGACAAAACCCGCAGCTGGTATTCTAGATATAGAAAAAACATAGATTTATGGCAGAATTCTTCGTTGGCCATTTGCCAATCATAATGTATGAAGTTAGATTTGAGAGTGTACCAATCATTATTATAACTTATTTATTTACTTCATTCTGGAGTGTTTTAGCTGTCCTGAGTGGAGATAACCTGATTCTGGCAATGTTTTTTTGTATTCACTTCATCAAATCTTTCTATAGCCTGTTCTACACTCAACTGCATTTCAGACAGATCTTTTCCTGAGTTGTTCACAAAGCAAGTTCATGTTTCCTTTAAAAGCTAAAGTTATTCCACGTACTTCTGCAAAGGACTGCTCTTCTTGCTCTTTTCTGTGCCCTGATCTTCAGATAGCCCCTGGCAGGCTTCTGCTCCGGTTGTGTCTCAAGAACAATGTAGTGCTAGATTTGCTTTAGTTGTTTCTCAGTCACTTTTTTGGCCTGTCTTATGCTGTGCTTGCACCTAATCTTTCACAGCTCATCAGACTTTCTGTTTTCTTCTTTTAGACATGACTTCAGTCTTTGGAAGTTTGTCTTCATGCATATAATCTACTCCCTTTCCTTCCTAGCTTCCCTCTGCTCTTTCTCAAGCCTTTCCTTACGTGGCTCTGTTCCTGTGATGGTGTCCTCAAGAAGGCACTTCCAAGGATTTAATTATCTCAGCTCTCCCTGTGGGTTTTTTAACGTGACTCTTATTTTTATGTCCTCTTGGATCTGAGGGCATTGTGGTGGGTATTTAGTTTCACACTTCTGCGGAGATGTTGTCTGTAGGCATGAGATGGTTGCTGTTCTACACGGGCTGTTTCACTGTGCAAGATTTTTGAACCAAGTCATGCACTGCATCTTCTTATTGAGGACTATCTAACTATTTGCTCCATGAAACAATAACTAATGGTGTCATATATTTGGTCATTGTATTATAGCCTTTTACATTTTCTGTACCTACATAGAGATAGCCAAAAGCTGACATCACTGTCATAGTTTCTGCATGTGTTGCCTCACGTCCCTGAGCACATCAGAAGCTATGTCACCATTCCAGTAGTAGACTCCCATTCATCCTTTTTTGCATAGGCTTGGTATTTCAAGACCTATAGAATCTTTGCTACATTTTGAGGTACTAAGCTCATCTATTTGTTTTCATTAGCCTCTCTTTAACTTACAGAAGTACCCTATCTTCTTCTGATAAGGTTGGTTGCTTTACTTTTTCCTATGTATTTTGTATGCTAGCATCAGGGGTTATTCACTAGTTTCCAATATGCCCAGGATGTCCATGCCTTAATTTAGGGCTAAATATGGCAGTGCTGTTGTCATGTTTCTTATGCCTTCCAGTATTCACGTGGAAGCATGTGTACCAACTTTTTTGTTCTCTTGGTACTCTGTTTAAAGTGCCAGCTTGTTTTCTTGTTGCCCTTTTGACAACTCCTGTCCTTTGATACCGATTGTGCTGACTTTCCTCTTCTTCATCTGTAATAGAGATGTTACCTCATATGGTGTGGTATCTTTTCCCACACTGGTATTTTCTTACTTTTTTTTGTTTGAAAGCTTACTCATAATATTCTTTCTTAGTTTTAAGCACCAGTTGATTGGTTCCTGCTTTCTTCAGCTGAAAGTTCTTTTATTTTGATGAAGCAGCCTCAATTTCTAATGATTCTGAGCCTTGGTTCTTTCTTTCTGCCATATTCTGAACTAGGTGTAAATCTTAGCACTTCATTTCTCATTCTGATTCTGAGCAGAATACCGTGAGCATTCAGAGAATGCTGAAATCCTGAACTGAAATCCTGCTCCTCTACTGATTTCATAGGAACCTATATTTTTGTCTGTCTCAATCCAGCTATTCCTTAGGATCATGCATAAAATACATATGAGTGTTTCCTAACTACCTTGTATCTCAGAAATACTGCTCTGAATTTCCATGGATCCCTGACTTAGGAGGGATGTTAATAACAAAAAAAAGCACGGCAAAACAACCTTTTCTCTTTTCCCCATGATTCTCTAAGATGCACAGACAGCAGATATCCAGTCACCTTTTAGCATCTTGCAGGAGAGTGATAGCACACTTTTCAGCATGGGTGTTCTCATTGTGGTGTGGTCTCTTCTTTTCCCACATGTATACTGCTAGAAACCTTTTGGTAGTAAAATCATCTTATTGGTTGCATGCATGAATATCTGAGAATTGCTGCATGAATATCTGAGATTTTACCACAGTTCACAGAGGAGTATGATAATTTAGGAAAGAGAAGAAGCTGGCAAAGGGCCTGAAGAATAAAAAGAAAGATTGCTACTTAGGCAGACAAGGTCAGAACACCTACAGAGAGAAAAGGGAATTATAGCACCAAAAGCTAACTTGATTCCTATTTAACTATTCTTAGTGATTTAATTAATCTTGATCCATTTAAAAGCTAGAAGTAAAAACACAACTGTCTCTTTCTTTTCATAACTTTTAGTAATCAAATAGTGACAGTAATCAGTATTACCAATATCTTAATGCTTCAATATCTCCTGATACATAGCAACTGTCTTTTTTTACCTGTCTTTTTTTTGTGACTCTTAGGTGAAAATAATTTGCCCAAGCTTCTTTCTGAATTCTAGGTAATTATACAACTAGATATTCTGTACTGACAGATGAAAAAATGGATATATTTTTAACTTCATTTCCACCACTCTTACTCATGCAAATAACATGTGCATTCCTGATGTAACGGTAATGTGTAGGACTCCTCAATTAATGGGAAGGGATTCATGTGGGTCCATCTTGTAAGAACCTGTGGGATAATGGAAAGTTTGCTGTGTGCTGCTAAGTGCCCTGAAGAGTTATCTGTGGGAAGGGTATCTGTGGTCTGACATTTTTCTCAATCCATTTTCTCTTGTTTGTTTTCATTTACGTGATGCAGTAACTTCCTATTTTCCAGGGAGAAGGTATAACTCTTGTACTAACTCTTATCTCTTGTTCCCTTCCCCCCTTTTTATTGTGGGTGAGAAACATGCTGCATGGGGAAAACTAAATAGACAGAGTTATCAGACACAGGAGGAGAAATTTAAGACAGAAAGTAAGTGAGAGAGAAGTAAAATATTGCTGGATCAGCACAAATGCCCAGAAATCATGGTCGTGAGTATAACATAAAACCTTATTTAGATAACCGCAAAAGGAGAAGTAGGTGTGGATTTTGTAGGAACTTTTTTTTTGGGCTAGACCAGCCCTTTCGGTTGTGAAGTGTTTGTGCTCCTGTTGCACGGCGTGGTCCTGGCTGAGCAGACCCCACTTTGGATCTGTGTCTGTCCTGTTAAGCTGTATAAAGGGAACTCTTATGACAGGTTGCCATTTTGCTTTTCTGTGCTCGAGGGATCACAAAGCTGTGTATTGTTATCCCCCTGGTTTCATTTCTCTTAACACTTGCCCTTGTTTAATTTTAATCATAGTGTTCAGCACTGTTTGCAAACATGAAGCCGTTATGTCTTCTGTCCTCTTGAATGTGAGAATGTCATTATGACCGTGGGTCACTCCGGGCTGCCTGTCACCTGTGGCTGTGGAAATGAGTTACTGTAATCAAGGCCAGGTTTAGCTGGGCCCTCAGAAGTTGTGTTCATATTGAGGGATACTCTTGCTTTTGTGGCATTGTTTCTGCCCTTTATGTTTGCCCACAAGTTTTGTGGAACATTTTAGGTCCTGTTAATAATCACTTGAAAATAGTTTTTAGCTTTTAGAGGTTTCCAGAAGAATTAATTTACACTTGCTTTAGAGAAGATTCCTTTTAAGAAATGCCTCAGGACCTCATGTGAACATGTCAGGTTTCTACAATATGAGAAGCTAGAGGAAAGACTCTTCCCGTACTCTGAGGAAAACAGTATTCACAAGAGTATATCTGCAAGGCTGAATTCTGTGGATGATACAGAGACATTATGGCATGATTCCCTCCAGTCTGAGATTTCTCTGGTTTTGATAAACCAGTTAAAAATACATCATATAGGCTTGCTAATTCTTGCCTGTGTACTTGGCTTTTTTAAAAAAAGGTTTTTCCTGTGTGTTTTCATTGATGGATGTGGAACATTTCTAAAAAGCTTTTCTCACATAGATGAGATGCAATCTGCTTATAATTTGATTGTCTTCTAATCAGTGAGATCAAAGTGATTTTATTTCATCTCTGAAACACAAGTTAGGTTTAGCAGTTTGAGTAGAATGAACTCCAGGAACAAAAGAAAGGCCATAATGGGTCAGATCACATCTTTATGTAGCACAAAGTCCTGTCGCCAGCAGTGGTAAAAGGGGAGGCATATTTAAAAATATAAGAATATAATCAACTTACTATAATATTTCCAAAGAATGCATCTTCTCTATCCAGCAGTTTGCAGCTTAGAGGCTTCCTGAGTTAGCATCAGTATCTTTTTTTCCAATGTATTATCAGCACTGTGAATAAGGGGTGGCCTGAAAGACAAATAAGGAATGAAAAGCTGAATGCCAAGTTTTAGTGACTGGTAGTCAAGGAAAATGGCAGAACTGTCCAATTTTGAAAAGAAAGAAAAGATTCAGTACGTGATGCTGGCCAAAATATAGTGCAAGGGAAAAAATGTGCACTGTCGGACTAGGCCTCTCTCTGTGCAGGCTTCATAAGACTGTTCTTTAAATAATCTGAAATGCTAGAGCTTTGTGAATAAGAAAAATGGTGTTGTAGAAAGGGTGCTATATGCAGACATCTGTGCTTGGAGTTCATATTTTGTATTTTTTCTTGTGTTAATGACTCCACTTGTGAACTGTGAGAATGAAGGCGACATCTGATTTCAGAGGGGGGGAGTTCCAGGGTCTCCCACGGCAATTTCTACCTGAGAGATGTTGTCTGTAGGAGGCCCTAGTACACCTGTGCTAGTACACTTGTGCCAGTTGTCTTAGGAGATATAGATGTCTACCCTATGTTCTTCCAACCCATAAAGTTGACATTTCTGCTAACAGCTGCCAGCACTACTGTGCTCCAGAATTCTGAGGTTTATTTCCATTAAGGAGGCAATTTCAAAATTGTATTCATTGGTAGAAGACACTCTATAGGTGATATTATACATGAGGATGATTCAACATTGTCATTGGGCAGAAGTATCTTCCAAAACCCACTGAGAGTGCTGAATGAGAAAAAAACATAGGCATCAATCATTTTCAGAAAAATGGTCATCTAGAGCAGAAAACGTGAAGCTTTCTAATTGCGTTGCTCACGCAAGAGTTCTAAATCTGTAAAATTTCATGCTCTTTATCCCTTTTTCATTCCAGATTCTTGGCACATATCCAAATACATTGGCTGACCACGCACCTCTAGGAAGTCTGTATTTCTATGCTTTCTCTGTATTTGCTGTCTTTTCTGTAAGCACTGGAAAAGGATATGTAATATAATGTATTCACTAAAGTATTTTTTAACTTCAAATTTGCTGTCACTTCAGACCAATGTTCTTGAGAGATCAAAATTTATTTATTCTGTGTGTAGGAGTTTCCTTTTGCAAACCAGACTTGTGGTTAATAAGTGATTATCTATCAGTTAGCCCCTCCCTGCCCTGCCCAAAAGAATGCTAACATCCATTGTTGTTTGAATATGTTGTATGAATATATAAAGCTGGTAGAGCCACAACACTCAGAGTTTGATAGCTAAGTCCTGAAATGATTTTTTAAATTTTATAACATTTTTTGCCTTTGTATTCATTTTAAAATACATCTTTATGACATTCAAATTTCCTGCAATACACTGTGATAACAATATTCTAAAAGTAAATACTCTGAGACAGCTTTTCCAGTGGTGAAAGCAGAGGTAATTTACATTTACCTATTCCTAATTTGGACAGTTGCCCATTTTCCTATACGACATAGCGTATTGCCTTTTAAAAACTTTATAACCCTACTCCTCCAGGGCATACCACTTTCTGCTTCATTGCTTTCATACTGGGGATCACCCAGAGAACATTCCACCATGTTGTATTTTCTACAAACTTGGATACACTAGGAAATCTAACTGAAAGAGCTGTCATCTTTAGCCATTTAGTTAAAACTTTTAAATTAGTGATATTCCCTACTTTATTCCTCCTCACCCTAGAAAACTTACCTTATTTTGATATAGCTTAAATAACATGGGATTTTATCATAGAACAACCGTTATATGGCTTGTGTCAGTGGATAATTAAATGTGTCTGAGGGGTTTCTTTAATAGTTTGGTTTTTGGGGTTTGTTTTTTTTCCCCCCCACAGAATTTGTGTTTCAAATGGTACTGATTATGATTTATATTCAGTGAGTGCCAGTTTTTATCTGCTGTTATACAAAGCCTCCCTTTTGCAATTTTTCTAAAGAGTGTTCATTTTGTAATTCAAATGGATTTCTTTTATAACCAACATTGCTAGCTTCGGACTTGTTTCCTAGTTTTCATTTTTAAGGTCTTAAAATGTCCTCATTTAAGTTTGAATCCAAATTACTAATGTCTTCAACTTGATTAGAATGAATCATCTTAAAGCCATGTGCTGTTTCACATATGCTTTCCATTGTCACCACTGAATTTTGTTCCTAGTCATAAATGCTCTGTCATAAATGCTGGTTGTATGGGCATTGTAGCAGTGATGCACTACTCTGCTGAAAATATTAATTTTGGGAAAATTGGTGCATATTTCAGTTAATTCTCTCCTAGTCATTGAGGTATCATTGTGACAAGATGTCGCGTTCCACTGTGGGGAACTGCGGAGAGTTCTTTTAAAAATGGATGGTCAGGAATGAAATTAAGCCAAACGAGGCAAACATTGTATCTGAGAACCGTTTATTGGTAACGAAAATGAGAAGGAAGAGGAGTTGCCCAAAGGAAAGAGGGCTAGAAGAGACAGAAAAGAAGAAATGAAAATGGAAAGGAATGGGGGAGAGGGCAGAGAGAGAGAGGAGAGAGAGGAAAAGAGGGCGCTACCACCAGTGAGCCAGAGCAGTGCAGTCGGTGTCCAGGCGGCGAGGGGTGTGCACGCTGCCTGCCTGCAGACGGGTTGGGTCTCAGTGAGACTGCGCGGCTCCTGGAGGGGTGCAGCTCCACAAGTGCGGCTCCCGCGGCGACGGCACCGGACACGCGGTGAGTGGGCGCTTGGACAGGAGGACCAAGACTGTGGGCAGGGTCATGGTGACTGGCTGGATTGGGGTGGCAGGGCAGGCAGTGATGACTGGATCGGGGTGAAGGGCAAGCAGTGATTGGTGTGGCAGGGTTGGAAGCAGGCAGCCCAGGCAAGGACGCGGGGCGAAGTGGCAAGGCGGTGGTCAGGGGCAAAGGAAGGCAGGACAGGCGTGAGGGCGAGCCAGTGAGGGCAGGAGAGCCAGAAGGCAGGCAGGGGCCAGGGCAAAGGAGGGATCAAGCGGGAGCAGCAGATAGTAGCGAGCTCCCGCAAGCAGTGGCGAGCCCTGACGCAGTTGGTTTTATACCCCCCTGGCCCCTCCCAGAGTCTGCCCGCTAACAGAGAACCATTGATCCAGTCCAACCTTCCTGTGCTGTCCATTGATGGAGACCTTTCCGTGACCTGTTTGGAGAAGCCCCTCCACAGTGTCTCCTACTGCCTGCCTCATGTGGGGTGTTGCCAGGCGAAGTCCCCGCAGAGATGAGGCTTTCCTCCATCTTCTCCTAGCTGCCTTCTGCAAATGGTGAAGGCATTTGCGACCCCTCCCCCACGTGCCTTCTGACAACCGTTGTTGAGGTATAACTAAAACGAAATTGGCTCCTCCCACAAGAATACTTTAGCATTTTCTTCAAAGTAAAAACCAGCAAACTCTTCAGAGATTTAGTGAGTTAAGTCAGGAAAGTATGAGAGTGAATGTGCCAATCTACGGTGACGCATAAGCAAGTAGAGGCAAACTTATTGGTAGAGAACTTTTTTCATCCTTATGACAAATACTGTTGTTCTCCCTTTTTCTAATAGAATTTAGTTTGCCTGCAAGAAAATTTTCATTCATATGGATGTTTTGGAGCAGCATCAGTATTACTCCACGTAAATATGTTCTGAACTTTACAATGATATGTCTGCTTCAAAGTAAATAAACCCTTAGGTTGTTCTTATGTTGTCTTTGTGGACCACACCCACAAACTGATCCAAAATGAGTCCTCACTAGAGTGGGTGTTTGCATCCATACCACTGTGCTGGGACTCATCAGCCATGCGGCACTGAGGCACAATTCTTAGCATGTTTCATGTCCTGGATAATGACAGGGTTGTACATGTGTACCTGAGTGATAAGATGTGCATATTTGTGCCTGGCTGCAGGTGACGAAGATGGGTTCAGAGGAATATAAATGCCCTGGAAAGGGAAACTAAACTGAGTATGTATGCATGCTGTCTATCTAAATGTAACCCTACAGCAAATGGGGCTCAGAGCTGTGCTTCCTGGGAAACTCAGCTGAATTTGCAGTCCTTGCTCTAAGCTGGTCGGATCACTCCAGCAGTGATCCCAGGACTGACATTAGAGGTTTAGCAATACAGTGAGTCAGGAAAGCAGGACTTGAACATGAATCATAGAATGAGCCAAGCAAATGTTATGTTTGCACATTTATAATAATCTTATTCCATGTCTCAGAAAACAATGGTTCTGGAAAGAGTAATGAGAGAACCAAGCAACCATGATCTGCCTGTGCAATATTGTGACAAGAAGAACTAATGTGGTCTTCAGATGTTGAAACAGGGAAACAGCATGAAGGATTGAGAGGAGTGCTTGAAGCATACCAGAACAGAAAATACTGTTTCATTTGTCTATAATTTTATAAGAATGTTGAAAATTTGAAAAACAGAAACAAAAATTACCTGCAATTTGGAAAGTCTAAGAGAGTGCAGGATTTCTGTTTAATCGAAGTTTCAAACTGTGATAACAACTTTAATGAATTTATGAACTGTGCAACATAGTTGTTGCACAATAGTAGTACAACTTTGTTTTGCACAATAGAAGTACAACTGCATCTTCTCTTGTATTAATCAGGTACCCATCTTTACAGGACAAGATTTACTCTTGTGGCTATGAATATTCCAACCAATATCCCAACAGGGTAAGGGAGGAAGAGAGAACAGATGGGGTTTAAATAGTACAGCCAGATTTTAATTAGCACCTGAGTAACCACAGTGCCACTAAATTATAATAAATTAGAAATGGATTTGATCTTGCAATAGATATATTCTGATGATGAAATAGTATGATCAGGTTAACCTATGTGTAGGTTAAGTTTTTTAAACATTTGATTTAGTTCTCAAAATAATATGCCTGCTGGAATCCCTAGACACACTAGGAAAGGCAAGCAGTCAACATTTTGGATGTCGAATCACCTAATCGAACTAGCATTGTAGAGAATGTTATTGGAAATAGTTTCAGAGCCATTGAACTCTGTGATGGCTCCCAATGTAGCTGAAAGCTGTGGCAACAGACAGCTGTCAGTGATTTGCATATCTTTGGATATTTTTTTATATATTGAGAAAAGCCAAAAATGATTAAAAATTTAAAATTGTACCTGGAATATTGGCAGAAGAGATTTTGTGACAATTTTCAAACAATAAAGTGTTATTTTGAACTAAGCATTTTTTTTTCTTTTTTTTCTCTTATGCATTCAGAACAATGAATATTGAATATGATAGTTTTGCTGGGACTCTTCTAGTATACTAGGAGGATCCCTGTATGGAAAATGGCTGCTCTTGCTAAGTTCCTAGAAGAAGAATATAACACAATTGGAAAATATGTCTAAGGGTAAAATAATTTTTATTTATTTATTAAACCATTTAGAGTGGCTCTCAGACTATTTTGCCTAACCCTATATCCTCTCTGTGCAGTTTCATATGGTTCAGCTTCAGATGCTCCAGTGAAATGCTGAGACAGATGCCTGGATTATAGTGCACTAGTACCTTCTCCCATGCTTCCATCTCTGCTTAACAGGAAGCTTTTCCATTGATACTGACCACCAGCAAACACATGATTGCGCAGTTGGCTGGCAGGATTATCAGTTGAATAACTTCTAGTTTTCAAAGGTGGCCTTATTTCAGTTTCAGATTTCTTAGAATTTTGGACCTTGCAAAATTATGTTCTATTATAGTAGTAGCCTTTGAGTCACACACTTTGTTGATGGATGATATTCAATGAGAAAACACAGATCAAGAAAGTGGAAAACATCTGTTTTCTAGGTTTCATCCTGCTCTATTGCTAAAGTGGTATGTGTTGGACAAACCCTGCCAAGTCCCTGTGTTGTAAAAGGAAAAGTATTAATGACATTTAATGTTTATAACTGTTCTGAGAACACTGCCTGGTGCTAGCATGTAAATTGTACTGGGAGACTGAGTGAGTGAGGTGCTATGAACTTACAGGATGTATATGAGGTTGGGATATAGGGAAATGAAAAATTTTGGATGTATCAGACAGAGAAGGGTCGTGGATAAATATTTTTTTACTAGTTGCTGCAGCCTTCTTCAGTATAAGTAAGAATAAGTAAACAAACTAGGAGCAATCTAGCCATTGTTTTTCATGGCATTACAGCACCAGAGTACTTTTGCAATTGCAGGTACATATATAAAACTAAGCTAGGCTGATTGATGTGCAGATTCACTTGAGAATCATTTGTTTTCATCACTCACCAAAATATTAAACTTATCTTGGTAGTTTAGGCATAAAAACAACTGTTAGTTGAAAATTTGGCAGGAAGCTAATCATTAATGAGGATAAATATTCTGGTGAGAAACAGTTTCTGTTTTTCGGTTGGAAAATTACCACTCACGTAAAAGTAATACCTTAGCTCCACTACCCCGAAAATAAGACAACACTTTGTAATTGCCGTTCTATGTTATGCCTGTATTGTTATCATTGTCCTCTAGGACCATAATGAGAATATGGGAACCCTGTTTCTTTGACCTCATACTTAGCTATGTGTTCAAGGAAGGATGAGTTCAGAGATGGTTATCAGAAGTATAAATAAAACTTCTTTTGTATTTAACAAATTTAATCTAGTGATCTACTGAGCAATTGTTCCAGACTTTGTCTCTTTCACAGGCAGAAACTTTGCCTTAATGCTGGCAAGGGATGGCTGTGTACCTTGCCCCAGTTGATTTCTGAGCCTGATGTTCTCTCTTGCTGCTATGGACCCTCCTAGCATATATACTTTGCATGAAGCTGTTTGGGCTTAAATAGACCCCCAGAGAAATCATTAGTCTTCCTGTATTGTTTAGCTTGGTGGAACCAGGACAGTTGTGCATTTCAGTCTTCATCTAAGATGTATTTTGTGAGCTTTATATGAACGCTTTGAATAAATCACAAATAGTTCTGGGAGCAGGACCAAAATGCGAGTTTTCGTTTTCCCCAGTGAAATTTCCAACCACCAGGCTGCAGTCTTGCTTCTATTCATACCTTCATCACCTAAAAATAAAATAAAATGGGTAACTAACTTTTGTTAAGCTTTTCTTTAGTGTATTGCTGTGTTAAATGTGTTCAGACCACTCCTTCCAAATTGTTCACAGAGAATTTTAACGCTGTTTTTCCTCTTTTGTGTATCCCAGCTTGCCTGAGTCAGGAAACTTGGGACTCAGCTCCTAAGAGAGAATGGCTTCAGTGCTGTACCAAAGAGAAAAAGTAATAATTTTTCAGATAAAGCAGGGAGATGTTTAGTGACTTCAGTTTCCTCTGGGGGTCTTCAGAGTTAGTTTGATGTGTCTTTTTGGATTCCAGTTTTGAATTTAATGTGAAAATGGATAGGGACTGAGTGTTAGATTGTTATTCTGAAAGGAGAATGATGCCTAGACCATGCAGTGAAACTTCAAGAAACCATGTTCAGAACAAGCAAAAGGAAGTAATTTCCTACATAGCAGGCATTTGTGAGATTCTCTGAGGAAGGTTGTTATGGATAGAAACAGTTTGTACAGGTTGAAGTGAGAATGAAAACAGCTTGAAAGATGGTTCCATTGAGGATTGTTGAATAGATAACTGGATTAGGCTCAGCATATCCTGTGAGCAGAAAATAGAAGCTAGGAGAATATATAGGAGAAATATCACATATACTTGTCCTGTTCTTTGCATTCCCAGAACATCCATTTGTAGCAGCCATTGTTGAAGAAAGTATTACAGGTTTGTGAGGATTCTGAGTCTGCACTAATATGGTTATCATATATTTAACTTCTCCTCCAGTTCACTTCCAGTCTGTTCTCTATCTATCTAGTTGTGCTCGAAGACCCATTTATACAGCTTTATTGAGTAAAGATTTCAAATACAGGCATCAGTTTTCGACCAGTGAGTGATTTACTTTTCTACAAAGCACTAGCTTTGTGAATCACCTATTGTCATGCCTTCATATAGTGCATTTAAGTCATGGAAAGTCAGTAGATTTGATCCCTGGTGTCTTCAAAATTTTGCTTTTGTTCGTTTTGGAAAACTGGTAGAGTGATTAAATTTTCTTGTAGTTCGTTTTGGATATCATATCTTTCAGTCAGTTGTAGATGATCAATAAGTCTCCAAATAAAATATGACTTGGTAAATATTGAATGCAAAACATGGACAGTAGCCTTGAAAAGGAAAATTAATGCTTTTATTCTGCCTTTGATTTATTAAATTAAGATACCACAGAAAAGGACTCCATGTCAAATTTCAGTTTTAACATTATCAGAATTTGCTATTTTTAAAAATAAAACGTCTTGATAATGCAAGAAGAAAATAATTTCTGTTTGGAAAGCTAATAACAGATATATCTATTTCAGAGACCAAAGCATTTTTAAAAATATTTTTTTTACTATATGTATATTTTTAAAAAATGTGAATAGGTGTTATAATCACTTCATCTTTACAAAATCTGTTTTTAATTTATATGAGGTAGAAGTTAAATACAAATGATGGATTTGAAATTTATTTGGAATTCTGTATAGGAAGTAGTAATAAAACATAAAGTACAAGGAAGACCTTAGTGCCAAATGAAAACACAGTCAACGTTGCCTGTGTAGTTTCTGAACACAGTGGGCCACACCTCACCTGGAAGTACAAACATGAAAGGTATGTAGTAAAAGACGAAGCAAAGCCTTTTATCCTGCTGGTAGAGAGATTCTCAAGGTGAGTGAATTTCTATAAGAAGTAATTATTTTACCTCTGTTTATAGGTAAGATATACTGGCAAATTATTTTGACTCATCTTTTGCTGTTTGTTTTATGAGTATAAAAAGGACAGAAGTACAAAAAGGTGTAGCTTTTGTGCCCTGAAACAGACCTTTCAGATGTGTGCACGCACATGTATGTATAGATAAGCTGCTGATACACACATGCAGACATACATGCAGCACACCTATGCATACATACATAGACACACATGTTATAGGTGTATGTTGTATCTCTGCTGATCAACGCAGGCACAATGGCCTGTGAGATGCAGCTGCCACTTGCCCACGCACAGCTGCTCCAAAGGTCACAGGTTTCCTCTGTGGTCATATGTGCCAGCCTTGTGTAGTGTCTTGGATGTCCTAGAGTGACCACAAAGATGTGAAAAGACTGTATTTAGGCGACTGCATTGTGTTCAAAAGTACTGTTTTTAGGTATTATGAATAACAGATTGGTAACAGTATGAATTGTATGGTATTTTTTTGTGTGTGTCCGAAGGAATTTCTGTAGTCCCAAAAGCAAGGCCTGTTAACCTGACCTGCATACAATTAGGAAGTTTTTGCAAGAATATGTGGAAGTAAATAAAATGAAGTTTTTTACAGATTGGCTTAACTGTTACTCTAAGATGTGCTGATGAAGACATTTGTGCAGTCTGGCTCTCCTTAGTTATTTCTTCAGACTTCTTGTCAGTACAAGACACTGATGTAGCAAAGCCAAAAGATTCAGAAGTTTCTCTTTGACAATTTAAGCTGATCCAGAATTGAAGAAAATATAAATTTTGTTTGTATATATTTAGATACGGAAAATTTAAGTCTGTTGAACAGTATTTTCTTAGGTTCAAAGTGCTCTAGATGTGTTACACATATATACACAATCTTACGTTGTTTTGTGACGTTTTGTTCACATCTAATAATTCTGACCTCTGGTGTTCCTTAAAATGCAGGTTATTCAATTGATTAATTTTTCTGTTGGCATAATATGTAATTACCTAGGGACAGGCTGTAAATGGAGCAAGATCTGAGTATACAGCTAGAATTAGGAAAGGAATTCATGTGGAATCCAAAGATTCTGGAAAGCAAATGAGATGATGCAGTGACAGGCATTACCAGCCACTTAGCTGCAGGTATGCATCTTTCTGTTCATTTGAAGAGATGATGACCTTGGCAGGGTTATCATGCCTTCAGCTTCTGAGAGATGATCAGGCCTCAGTTTTTATGAACATTGAGGTTCCATTTCTGTCTGGAAGGAAGTAACCTCTTCTTCAGGAGGGTGGTTTCTGTGACGTTACAGACGCTTCCATTTCTTTGAGATCAGATTATAGGATATACATTTTCATGCTGGGATTGTTCACAGTGATCTCTTTTGATTGCTTCTTTACAAGTTACATTTTTAAGCAATGTGAGCCTATGCAATTTCACTTGTGAATATTCTTCAAATTTGTGGTGCAGTTTCAGTCAGGAAGGATGTGTTAATGGAGCTGCTTTGGCTTAGGAGAAAGGAAGCTGGTGATGTGAAGCTATTAAGTAACATCTAAAATGTGAAGTAAATGGCTCTACTGCTTGTGTCCCATGTCCTGTGTAGGCCAGATATTTTCTCTGGCAAATGATATTGCAAGATCATGATATCTGAGGTTTTTTAGAAACTATTATTTTATTCGAAGGCTTTGCTCAAAATCAGTATTTTTATAGCGTGCTAACTGAGCTTCAGACCCTGGTTCTGAAGCTATTACAATTGTAATAATTGTAATGGTTATTACAATATTTGCAGCTGTAAATTTTTTTTAAGCAATGAACTCCATGTTAATGTTTTTTAACATATTTAGGTAGAAATAAATAAAATACTATAGGATGAGGTAGTTCTCACCTCTAAATATTTTCTTGAAATTGGATGGCTTTTGATAGAAAGCCTGGTTATTGCCAAATATGATTGTGAAGTTGCTGTATCTATTAAAAGAAGAGAGCATGAAGTGCAAGTGAATACATTTTGTTGCTGCTCTGTAAAATGAAGAAACGTATCTAGAATGTGTTTAAAATGGTAAGATTATTCTGTTTTGCATCATGGGCCTCCATCCATGAGAGTGAAAGGTGTCATTGATAGAGGTGTTATAGCATCAGTGGTTACTGACCATGTCTGGGAGATTAAAATAAATGACAGTTTAACCCTTCAAAGCAGAAACTTTGCACCTAATGAAATAAAAACCATTCAAGTTTGCTGGAGTTCAGACATTGCTGCTACAGTATCTTTTATGGTGTTTTTTTTTTCTTGAATTCATGCGATGTAAGTAATCAGTGAGAGATTCTTGTCAAGAATCAACTGCTACTCCTGTCAGTGAGGCTGTGTAAGAGCATTTGCTCCTGCATTTCTTCAGAATCAGCATTTCAAAGCAGAAATAGGGCAAAGTAATACCACCTTGCAGTGGATTCCACCCCCCCCCCTTTTAATAAGAAGAGCCGTATTATTTTTACGTGGCATTGTTGAAAATTTATTTGAGGATAGTCCTATTAATTTTATAGGGATTATTTATTCATTGATTTAAGTGAGGATACAGTCATGCTCATCATGCAAGTTTGCCAGTTACTTTTTAAGTATTGACAAATTCCACTCAGTTTTATCAAGGGTGGCTTTACACAATCTGGACACCTCAGCTAAAATAAGTAGCCATCTGCATCCAGCATACATTTGTTTTGTCACAGAGCAGGTCTAGGTTTTTAATAGTGCTTTTATTTTTTGCATAAAAGTATGTTTTACGTTATTTGATAATTAACAATGAGCAGCAAGTTAAGAATGCTTTATAGGGAAGAGTGGGTTGAAATGCCTGGGAAAATAAGCTGTATCTGAAGTCATTAAACAAGAATTCCCACTGGTAAAATTCTATGCTAGAAATTTTCGGAGCATGGGTTCCACACAGGGAAGTTGGAAATACCTTTACAAGTCATCAGTGTTCAACGTATACGTGGACTGATAAGCAACCATTTTTATATATTGCCCAAAATACTACCTGACAGCCAGCGCAGTCTTTAAACACACACAGCATCTACATTTGATTTGAAACTGCTGCATAGTCAAATTACATGATAGGAATGAATTTAAGTCCTGTTTCAATTCTAAAACTGATAAAATTGATTTATGGTATAAGCTGAAAAGAAACACCTGTCCAATATTTGCCCTCAGTTCCTTTTTTCAGTAAATATATTTCACAACCCTACAAAGACTTTCAGTGGATCAGTCTCTCAAAAATGGCTCACTGAAATATTTGTAAGATGTGAACTAAATTTTATCCCAACTAGAACTGTGAATATTGAAGGATAAAATTTTGAATGGAAATAGTAACTTTTACTTCTGCTTCCAAATATTTTACTGAGGTATACTATGTGTCAGGACCCAAATTACGTAAGAGAATACATCCCAGTGCTTTATAATATCTGAAGACTGAAGTGTGGGCATTTTTGTGAGTAGTCATGGGTACTAAGTATGTGCTTTCTGTGCGGTGCAAATTTTGCAGGCTGAAGTTCTTATTGCAGCTATGGAACTCTTCTAATTAATGAGAAGTGACCAGATGATGGTGGAAAGAAAGGACAAGCATTTTTCTTCTTCAGTAGCAGATGCAGGCTTTCAATGATAGTATGAATAATAATAGGTATTCTTGTAATTTGAGCTACTCATATTCAATCTTTCTCTGACAAAACAAAACAGGCATACAGGGATTGCTGCTATATTGGAGCAAAGTGCTGAATTGCTAACCCTAGTATTTTGTCTCCAGCAACCTTTTAAATCCTATGTGAAACTACCTTTAACTGAAGAAAAATTCTTGATATTAATATTACAGATGAACAATTTTTGATCTGTCACAGGTATTGAAATTGACTGTATATTTATTTCACTTAAAAAAAATATTATGTGTTCTAGATAAATATTTCTCTTCTAGGGAAAGAAGTCAAGACAGTTATTGTGAAATTGAGTCATAATTTTAGTAGTAGTTATTTATATTATTCTTTGTCAATATTGGCTAATTACAAATATGCAGAACTTCCTCATAAGTAGTTCATCTTGCACTTGTTTTTTTTGCGTAGAAATGTAGAAAAAAGTGAACTGAACCTTCTCATAAAAACTTGTGAAAAGCAAAATACTACTTGATATTAAGCAGGGACTATTTTTTTCTTTTGCAAACAACGAATCTTTAGATAAAACAAAATTATTTATTAAGGACAGCATAGTATAATACAGATAATAGAAGATAAATAAGCTGTGTAAAAGGTGTATGTAACCCATGGTGTGTTTGATTTGGCTTCATCATGACCAATTTGAATGTGTGGTGGACACACACCCCTTTGAGAGTTTACATCCTTTCTGCTTTGGCTCATTGAGTGCACTGTTAAATTAATCTAAGGGCTTGCTGCTGCTGAACAAGGTGGTCTCCCTCTTCATTCTGGCCATGTGCTGCTGCAGTTTCTCCTAATCTAGCTCACGAGCTGCATCAGCGTAATACTTATCTTTCAAAAAACAACGAGAATTTTATGCTAATGTCAGTCTCCAGACTGGAATCATGAAAGATGCAGGAATGCAAAGGCAAGAGGGGGGATATGACCACTTTTGTCAACACTTCACTGCTAGATCACTTGAGCTGTGTTGCAAAACTATTCTTTTTAAAACCCTGAGAAGCATGAAAGATTGACTTTATAGGCTGTCTTTCAGAAAGGTGAATTCGCTGAACACTGAAGCAGGCATGTGCTTCCTCTGTGCCTTCCAAATGCTCCCTTGACCATTTCAGGTCAGAAGTGCCCAACAACTCACCGTGTATACTCAAGTCATGCTGAAGCTGCTGGGGGTGAGGTATGCTCAGGCTTCAGCAGTCTGCATTGCTCTTGAACTTTGTCATCTAACAAGCAGATTGCAAACCAGTCTTTTGGATCAAACCTAAAAGCCAGGAGCTTTAGCTATAAACATAAATCAAACACAACCAAGATGATTCCTAGGCAGCTGGACCAATTGTCCTGGAATAACTTGCATCTGTGCTAGTAGTTTCCACGAAGCAGTGGACGAATGCAAACTAAATAGTAGTAATGGTTCTGTAATTTTTTAATGTCTCAAGCTCAGGAATAATTTGGGGTAGTGCTGTTTGGCACATGCCAAACTTATCGCATGAAATACTACGGCAGTTTGTAGTACAGTTGCAGAGAGTCTGCAGGATGTCCTTTTTTCACTAGGTTAAAAACAGCCTTGAGCTTCACTGACTTGTAGCTCACTAAGGGCAGCACTTTCCTGAGGAAGATGCTTTCAGCATCTTCATTGTCACCTCTTCATTTCTCAGCCACCTCTGATGAAGGTGAGTGACACTGGCTGCTGCATGCTAACCTCCTTGTAGGGGCTCCAGTCTTCCTGGTGCCATCCACAATGTCACCACATTGATTCTGTAGTGCGTCACCAGTCCCTATAGCTCTAATGATGCCGAGACTATTTGTACTCAAAGGAGAAGAATCAATAGAGTCTACACTACTGAGCATTTTTATTTCTTATCAAGAGGCCTTTCTAAGCATACCTGTGCTATTTGAAGGAGTGGGGTAGAAAGAATCATGCAACATCACTGCCTGAATTAGTTGTTGGTAATTAGTAACTTGGTGTAGAACGCAGTGTAATTGTACTAGCAATATGCTGCCTGTGAGACAGGGGTTAATCCTCCAGAGCATGGCACACTGCTAGCAGCAGTGTTTCTTCACATTTCAGTGCTGAGTCAGGTAAAGATGGCTTGGGAGTCTCTGTATCAGTTCTCTCTGCATAGTACAGATCTGCCCTTTCTCTTCGTCATGTTGCACAAGTGATGTATTGCTGAGATTCTGACTGTGGCAAGAGCTCATTTAGGAATTACTAGGGATAATCCTATCTCTTACTTGCACAATAAAAGATTAAATTTATTGATACTTCTCCAGGGAGAAAAAATCACTTAAAAAATTAATTTACAACAGGTGTAAGAAGTCTCTGGACAGCAGTGTTTGCTGCTTTTAAAGGTTTTGCAACTGTAACCTCAATTCCTTGGAAAAATGGCAACTAGTTAATGTTAACTCTGATTTTCCTATAGTTTGACATAAAATCAAATATCAATATTCCTAGATTTGACATTTCCAGTGCCAATGATTGCTGTTCATTCTTTCTGGTTTTGTAATTAATTAATAATAATTTCTGTGGTTTGTAGACCATTGTGCTAAATGAGTACGTGGAACTGTCTATTTCACTCACCCCTTAAAGATAGGAAACCTGCTGATCTGATGGACTTCTGGACTTGTAGAAGAGCCTGTGTTGCAGAAGAGCCATTTCATTAAATTACTGATGACTGTGTTTCAGAAAGACCTCCATCTTGTTGCACAAAACAATGAAAATGGTGGAAGAACAAATAAAGATAGGGGAATGCTGAAATAATAAATAACTTTGACCTTTTTTTTTTTCGTCTGTTGGCATCCAGTTACTTCCTTTGATCTTCCCGGCCTTAAACAAGCTAGTATCTGCCAAGAGAGTGCAACTGTTACTGAATTACTAGGGTCCTATTTGTTCCGCTTGACAGATGACAATGCATTTTTGTCTTTCTACAGAAGCATAGACTTTGAAAACCTTCTCCAACAAGAAACCTAGGTTTTCTCCTATATTAGATTTACTAGATTTCTTTTTTTGTGTGTGTGTGTGTGTCTGTGTGTGTGTTTTATTTCCCGTCTCGTTGTGATGGTATACTGCTGATGATTGTGTCACCCTTTTCTGCGAGGTGCTGGTTAGACAACACTGAAGTAGTGTGATTTTGCTGTTGCTCATTGTTCTGGCAAGAACAGAATGCTTCAACAGCTGTAGCACATATTGATGCTTCAGTTACATTATGATGAGTTTGTGAGTGTCATTTGGGATTGCTCTCTTTGCAGCTCTCTAAATTTTTTTGAACAATTGCTGCTAGTGCTAATTCATTAGTTCTGTATAGGTTTCTTGTATTTGCGAATATTGAATTGCTTGATAGCTTGACCAAAAGATTTTATATTTATAGTTTAAAAAACAGACCTCAGTTTTATTAAACAGTGCAACTTCAAAACAGAAGCAGGAGATACATTATCAGGTCTATTTGATTTTTATGGAGAAATGGAGGCAGTTGTTCTTTAAGGGTGCTGCATTCAATCACTGATATATTTAAATCTGGGCTGTTGAGTAAACATTCTTTGTTCTAAGTATACCTTGTACTTAGCACAATGAGAACCTAATTTCTGATGGTGATCTTAGGTGCTTCTGAGTACAAACAACAATCACTATAGAACTGAATGTTTTGCATTGGTTTTTGGTGCAGATTCCATTGACCATGCTTGTAGGCTTGTTAAGTCAGTTAAAAAAATTCTTCTCCGGAGTAAGAAGGATATGTTATATGACAGAACCAGAATTATATAAAGCTTGCAAGTTATTCCCAAAGAATGAGACATAGCCTCTGCTAATTTTGAACTTCTTTGATAGTTGGAGATGATGTGTGTGCGAGGATCAGGCTTAGGCCCTGATCCAGGAAAGCACTTAAACTCATAACTTAGCTCATCATGATCAGTTTCTCTGGACCCAGCAACTGATTCAAATTATCATGAAAGATACATAGCACAGCCTTATTTAGGAGTATATATTTAATACAATCTCTATCAATTAAAAAAAAAAAAGTAAACATATCAGAAAATGCCTTATAAGGTTTCATTTCAAGATCTCTCTGGTGCTGCATGTCTTCACTATGTCTGTTATGGAAGAAGCCACTAATTAGCTCAAAAACGCACCTTTAATATAGATGGTACATTTCTGCGGTTTAAATGGATTCGTGTCTTCTGAGGGAACCTCTTACTGAGACTTCTTCTGTAGAAGGTCTGAATTTTTGTTAGAATTAAGAAATATTTTCTTAATTGGTGATAGAAAATTTTGAGAAGTACATCAGAGCAGACAACACATCTCCAGGCTACAGAGACTTGTTGAATTATCTCACAGCATTTTTCCCTACATCTACCATACTTTTATCTCTAGAATATTGAACTTGCTGTTTTGCTTGGGGTCTGCACAGGACAATTGCAGCCAGTACCTTCCCTGGTAGACATGGTAATTTTAATGAACACTTGCTGTCTGACTGTGTTTTTCTAGAGTATGGTCCAGATGGAAGACCAGTGGCAGCAATGAACCAGCTGTGTCTGGTCTGGTGGTGGCAATAACAAGCCTGTTCTTGACATCAAGGAGAGAATACAGAAACATGTATAGCAACACCAACAAGTTCAACAACTGATACCCCTTATGGACTTTTCCTCTTGGACTTTAGATTTGTGAGAACAGGCCCAAAGGTAAACAGAGATGCCTTCCTTGTGTGGCACTGGCCACAATCCAGTGGCTCTGTGATAATCTCTAAGTAGATAGGGAGAACCTAAGGCATGAAGAGGACTTGATGTGCTGACTGCAGATTATTCACAGGTACATGGAGGCCTGCTTGCAATAGCAGAGAAGATTGACTGACAGTGATTAGGGGGGTAACTAAAGCAAATCCCTTTATCTGAAGATGCACAGAAAGTTAGGGACTTTTGCTACCAGTATCTGGTAGATAAAAATGGGATGCTGAAAGCAGCAAAATTTTTCCAAGTAATTTGGGTGAAGAGCTTTCTTGGCCTCAGGGTCACAATAAGTATAACTGCTTGAGGTGACAGGGTTAGTCTCATCACAAGGGCCTTTCAAGGGCAGGATCAGCTTCTAGGGAGGAAATGTGAATGTGTAAATGCTAAAACCAAATTTAGTATATTTGAATACCATTACTGAAGAGAAATGAGTGAAGAAGCTAGGTCATGTCATAGATTGATTTTACACTTTCTTTTGTTTTGGGGTTAGGCTCTACTTTCTAAGTGCTTGGATACTCTAATCACCTTACTGTACAGGTATCTGCATCATACGTATGTATGGAAAAACACTGGCACAAGGAGCTAATGACACTTCAGAATGAGTCTTTTGATGGAGATAGCTATCTCCATCAAAAAAGGCAGCTGGTTTTGTTTTGTGGAAGCCACAAAAGATGGCTGATTATTTATCACCACAGTCTTAGTGAGTTTTCAAGCATAAGTGTGCAATTGAGTACTGAGAACAGGTGGGCCCATTGCTGAGGCAATGGGCAGCAACGATATTTTGGATAAGGACTGGAGTAGTTTACAGAAATGCTGAGAAGGTACAGTGAGGCCAGTAAAATTTTTTTCCTTCCTAACTCATCAAATGTATAAGATCTTAAAATCAGGCATCTGTGGAAAATGGGGAAATAGACCATCATCATCAAGGTAATTAATCTCTTCTGAGTATTTTGTTGCAGATGTGTGTATTACATGGATAGAATCATAGAATAAATTGGAAGGGATATCAAGATACGTCATCTAGTCCAAACCCCTGCTCAAAGAGGCTTAAGTCAGGCTACTCAAGGAGTTGTCCAATTGAGTCTTGAACTCAAAGTTGAGTCTCATCCTCAAAGGAGTTCCAGCATCTCTGGACAGCCTATTCCAGTATTTAATTATTCCTAATGAAAAAAATCATACTTAATATCAAATCAGAATTTCCCATAGTCCATCCTGTGTCCCATTTCCCCTTGGACTGTCACTGTGCACCTCCAAGAAGTGTTTGTATTTTCTGTATTCTCTGCTCAGATAGTTGTAGATAGCAATAAGGTATTAGTGAGTCTTTTTTGCTTACAAGTTGAGAAGGCCCTGCTACCTGAGCCTGTCCTTATATACCCTGGCCAGACTGGGGTCTCTGGAGCTCAGGATGACTACAAGGATGCCATGAGATCATTCATGGAGGAAATTGGAAGGGCAAAAGCCCAAGAAGAGTTTAATTTGTCTGCCGCCATAAATGACAGTGAAAGATGTTTCTGAAAGTACATCAGCCACATCCAGCTGGTGACTGGTGACAAGTGCTGTTCCTCAGGGCTCAATGTTGGTGCCAGTCCTGTTCAACATTGTTGATGATCTGGACAAATTGAGTGCCCCCTCATTTAGTTCGCAGATGACACCAGACTGAGTGGGAATGTTGATCTCCTTAAGGATAGGAAGGCTCAGCAGGAGGATCTGGGCCAGCTTTCACTCCTTGAATTTCATAAACAAAACTTTAGAGTTTTGTTTATAAAATTCACCACATAAATGGATTAAGCAGGTGTCGCATTTCTGACTATGTTTGGGAGCTCAGGCATGGGAATATTCCATCATTTTGAAAATTTTAAGCCTTTTGCGATAAATACAAAAAACAGTTTTCTTGTTAGACTAATACTAGTGATCACGGTGATAGGTCACTCCATTCAATTTTTTCTCTAAACATGGTATACTAAGCTACCATTTTATATTTCAGAGCTCATTTTGGTTTTTACATAAAGCTAGTTCTATGAGAAATATTCTTTCAGGGTGTTGTGTTTGTTATTAAGCATGGAATGTTGCTTAATCTTAAATCAAGGTATTATTGCTTTTCTACCAGTGAACATCCTTGTTCACAAGTAGTTAAAATTTTGTGTAGGAAATCAGAGAAATGTTCTTTTTTTCTTCTGTCTTTCTGCATCCATGAAAACATCTACTAACTCTCTGAACCATCAATATTTGCTAATATCTTTTGAGTTAGTCCAGAGTACTCAGGTATTTTGGCCCATTTTACATATGTAGTGAGTAATTTATTCTGTATGAGTCAGGCAGAATTATGTAGTTTTATCCTCTCCCATCTTTGAGGTATGAAAAACTGAAAAAAAAAGCACAAGGCAGTTATATTACAGGATGTCTTCTACTTCTTTAGAAAAGGGTATGTTTTAACATGATGTTTTCTAATGCTGAATTGAAAAGGGAGATGGTGTCCCATTTTGGTTTCAGGAAATTCAGTCTGTACATCTGGGGACTGAAATTCAGTTTTGTAACTGACACAATAATCTGCACTTAATCCCAGACTATTACTCTGCCCCAGAAGAGTAATGAAAGGGGAAAACGTTCTGTATTTATACTAGTTTGGAGTCTAGCATGTCATTCATTCTTTTGGGAAGTTTTGTGCCCAGTCGAGTCAGGACTAAGATCTGAAAGAGGGGAGAGCACGCCCAGCCAGGAAAGAGCTTTTAGAAATCTTAACTCTAAAAAACTTGCTATTTTTTCAAGGGTAGAAAAATTGGCCAAATGTGGATGGAATTTCAGACGAATAGCAAAAGGCAGTTCTGTGACACACAGCTTCAGCTCCTGCCAGAGTTCCTGCTCCAAACTCCTTATTTGCTGCAGCAAAAGGGTTTCTTATTTCAAAAAAGGGTTTCTAGAGTTCTCTAAGGAGGGAAAAGCAAATAATTTCCTTCCAGTTGGCTCAGATGCTTCCAAATTATTATCACTGAGCTCATCACTGACACGCAAAATTTCCAGCTGAATGGCTAAAATCTTATAGTGTCATAAATAGATGTAACTATTTAAAGTTATAGAAGTCTTATAAAAGTCTTAACTTTTAAAGCATCAGAATACTTTACCAAAAAGGTATGCTGACATCATAGATGAATTTTTCTTGTGTTTACACAGATGATGTCAAAGTATGTAATAAACAGGTCTTTCATACAAATTACAGGTAAAATTTAAAGCATTTTTAAATGCTGTAAATTAATAAACCTATGCGTGGAATAATTGTATTCCACAATTCCCCATTTGCAATAAGAGCTATTTTACCAAATCTTTTCAAAGCCTCTACTTACATTCGACATGTGAAAGCAGAAGCTCCCCTTTTAACAGGAAAACCAACCTAAACCAAAAATTTAGGGTTAGAAATCTTAGGTCTAGCCTTTTGGTGCCATGGCTAGTTCCAGTGAGTTATTTGAGAGTAGGGGGGAAAAAGAGGTATACATCTTCATATCAACTTAAAAAACTTCGAGTGTTCAAAACTTCCCATAACAGCATGAAGCACTTCTCTCTCCTTACAGCCTAAGGAATTTTTAAGCATACCTCATTTGCCTAGTGATATCAAGAGCTTTAATTTTTTTGTATTTTTTTTTTTTCCCCAGAGAAGATTTATAAAGCAGTAGGGTAGATGGTGCTGTTCTCCAGCTGTCTATCTTGAGGAGTTTCCTCACTGGGCTAAACACAACATAATTTCTCTGTAATGTTACTGTGGAATCTTGGAAAAACATAATGTTCCTCCTGTTATGTGCAATGGATTCTTTTTTAATTGCAGCCGCTAAAAAAAGCTTCTATCTTTATAGCTGTGGAACCAAAGCGACAAAGTTTATGGTCTTTCACTGTCAGCAGGTTTATGGAAAATTTATAGTACGTGCTCTGAGTTTACTTTGAATTTTCCTATAATTTTAATAGCCTTGGTGTATATTTATATATTTAATTTATACATATATATGCATGTATATACTTTGAGTATATAGTTTTGTACAGTGTATTTTGTATAGTATTTTTTGGTTTATCTCCTTTTTCCTTAAACTTCTGTTTTATTTTGTCCAAAATGCAAGATGCATAATATGTTCAGGCTGTTCCTTCCTCCTTTAATTTTTTTTTTTTTTTTAAATCCTATAAACTGATCTTATTTTGTTACCATTCTTTGACTGGCATTCAGGACTTGTAGTCAATAGAAAATTATTGATGTTAATGGCGTTGAAAATCCCCAAACTTCCTTCCAGTTATTTAGATAAGTTAAAATAATATCGTCTATATTTTTTAATTATCTATTTTCTTTTTTCTGTTTCTGAGATCAATTCACTGGTTCCACAATATTTTCCATCAGTGGAAGAAGGCTACTTTTGGGGTTTTTTAAGCTATGTTCTAGTTTTGAAGTGTTGGATCCGTGGTCCAGTTGAGCCAAACTGCAGTATGCATAGTCTGCTAATTTAATCTGATCATAGTAGTCATTTGTCAACAATTAAAAAAACCCCAAAATTAGAAGCAAACTGTCAATTAATCAAAATAAGCAGAATTTGCCTTTAGAAACATACCTAAATATTTTTCAGCTGTAAATGATGCTAATTTAACCACAGAGCAACAGAAATGTGATTTAGTTTTATTGTTGCTACATTTGGTATTTTATTAGCATAATTTAGAGTAAATTCCCCACTCTGGAAAATTTGAGTTGAGCACTGGAACTCTGGCCTATCTAGAAAAGGAAAACAGAAAGGTTGAGTTTTTTAAAAGGGGAACACAGGATTTAATCAGTTACTTTCATTTATCTAATCTACTAATTTCTCATTTCCATGACAAGTGTAGTGTGTTTCATCCCAACTAATTCTCATTTAAAATCCCAGTGTATGGTAAAATTGCTTTGACCTTCCTTGCTAACATGTCTGTAGTGCTCCTCAGTCACAGTGGGCTAGTCCCTCCTACTGCTTCAGTATTCATCAAATGCTGTTTTCTTTCCTTCCTGTGTATGCAGAAATTTGGATGGATCAAAGCCAAATTCGATTTGTATATTCCCAAAATTCAGAAATACAGCAAAACCCCCAATCTATACCTGATATCAAGTTAGCAAATCTTCAGATTTTGTAGAACCAGTTCCTCTCTATTTTTATGTATCTGTGATAGACAGCTTTCTCCTGTAGTATGTGCTCAGCAGCTCCTAAACAATGTTAGACCTTCATTAAGCTGAGAGAAATACATTGAGCAGCTTGGCTGCAGTTGAACATACAATAGTTGAGAAATTAATAGATCTGAGAAGGTAGATTTTCTGTTTTTGAACACATCTGTCTAGCACTGGAAATGAAGGTGCTGCAGCCAATTCATGTTTTTATTTACTCTCTCTTGTTACTACATGTAATTTAAAACAAAAACCCCAGAGTGAATGAGGCAAGCCCTTCTGTATGAGATCTGCATAGTTTTAAAGGCATACATGATGTGAGATTTAGAAAAAACAAATCTTTGCATAAACTTAGTGCTAAACAGCACTAAATGTCATTGCTATATCCTGTACCCTTTCCCATATTGTAATATTTCCATATTCTAGAGCATGTAAAATCTGACATGTAATAGATCAGATTAAACTGAGTGGTGAGGTAAATCCTGACCTTTAAGCACAAATACCAGGTTTTAGAAACCTAGGTCTCATTTTTCTGAGAGGCGAGCCCACAGGCGGGTGCACCTAATGCCATCTCTAAAGCACAGTGAAGTAGCAGTGCTTGTTAATTTGGAGCAAGCAGCAGTCTTTACCATGTAGGACAAAAAAGAAAACAACCCTCTGGTAACTTGTTGCATTTCCTAGTTTCTTTATATCTAAAAATCCCATATACAGTAAGCAGAATCAAAACCTGATTTTTTTTTTTTTTTCATGGGATTGGATCTTCTTCATGGGATTTGGCTTGACACGCCCCCCACCTCACCCGTGCCCTTTCTTGCTCTCTTGCTTTTCTTCCACAGGAAAAGTAAGTCAGATGTTACAGGATGCTGTCATAGAGGTTCTCAGCCACTCCTCAAGGTCTTGTTTGTGGCACTCACATTTTTTTCTCTTAAGATGCGTACCAGGCTGTGTGCTTCATGGATACTGCAGCTGTCTATTGCTGAGCCCTTTCAGTGGGAGGACTGTAGCTTGTGGAGTGCTGCTCATGGAGTCCCTAGTTTAAATAGTACACAGCAGAAGTGATGGTGGTTCAAGTTAAACCTACAGTATGTTTAATGCTGTTTGCTTCTGATGGAAGTTTAAGATATTTGACTCCCTGGAAACACACCACCTCCCAAAATAATTAATGAGATTTTTAAAAATTGCATGTAAGAAGCACAGGACACACTCAGAAGTCAACTCTTTGTTTGCTCGCTTCTGTTTTCCGTCTTCTGCATAGCTGTTACACTGGAGCATTTTATTTCGTGTCAATATAGTAGTTTTAGCATAGCATACATGTTGAGTAATGCTTTAGACAAAAATGCAAAGTCCATTTTGTAGCACACTATAGAAGTTGGTACTTTATATGACAGGCAGATTCACATTAATTCTCAGATTATGCATCTTAATAAGAGATAATGCCTTTTCTATGTGTTCCAAGGCACAAGATGAAATAGATTCATTCTTACAAATGAAATGTGTAAGGGTGTCTGGCTTAAACTTGTAACTGCCATTCATTTCAGCCCGTGCACCCCTGCAGCCTTGGCTGCTGAGAGCTGTGCTTACTTGCTGTTTTGAGTCTGCAGATGCACGGTCGCCCACTCTAAGAGAACATGCACACATTCTCTTTTTTTTCTCTTACACTGTCTGGCATACTTTCAGAATAACTCTTCGAAGAGTTTCTGAACTGCTGGGTATGGTTGTCTGATTATTATTTTTTTAACTGGGAACATGTTTAGTCCAGTGTTATTTAAACAAGCTTATCTCTTTGATCAAAGTCTACAATCTGAAATTTGAACAGGGTAGGGAGGGTGGCTGGGTGGGTGAGGAAATATATCAAGTACATAGTTATGTGTGTGCTGATGTCTCAGCTCTGTGCCTGCGAAGGTACAAACGTATATTGCTTCAGAATATTCTTGCAAATGTAAAAAACTTTGGCTATTTTAGTAGAAGTTTTGAAAGCACAGTATTATTTCTAAAATAAAATCGTTTTTAGTAAACTTTTCTTGACGCTTCTAATGACCTGCATATTCAGTTTTTCAGTTTCTTGGGTTTTTTGAAGGCTGAGCCAAATAACTATGGAGTTGTTTAAGTATAGCATAGGCTTTGCTAGTATACAAAGCACAGTTACCAGAGCCCATATATTGATGCATTTAGGGTTGACATTAGCCTATTTCATTGACTGAACCACAGACCACAGCAATGAAGCTGGAGAGCTTGAAACGGTTTCTGGAGGTTTTCATTTAGCTCGTTCAGGAGAACTGGTTTGTGCGAAGTTAAAATTATATGGAATGAGATTGCAAGAAGAAGCATGCATGCCACACCTTTTCATTATGTTCTCTCTTTTCCTTTTTTTTCTTTCTAAAAATAACTTTGAGAGGCATTTCAGGTTTTTTTTAAAGCCAAACCCATTTGATTATTTTAGATTACTTGATTTTCTAGTCTGATTTCAAAATTCAAGTTTGCTCAGATTTCGTTCACAAGACTAGGAAAAAGAATTTCCTGTATTCAATTTATGTATCATGCAATCAAGTAACCATCTCCTAACTGTGGTAAACTCTGAATGATGTTTATTTCATCATTTTACAGCATAAAAAGAAGCAGGCATAATTTTCTAGGCTAGTCTAAAGCTTTTCCTTGCTTTTTAATGTTATTATAGTACTCTAGTAACGGCAAGTTGCTGTTGCTGATGGAAGTATAGTATAAATCTTCTCTTCTGCATAGGTATCATGCACACTTTAATTTTATTAGCTGGCTTTATTGACTGAGGCTTGCTCCCCCC